>CAIGRQ010255638.1:0-11915 GCA_903798375.1 Fraxinus sp. D2006-0159 | reverse complement strand
ATTGCTAATTTGTACAACAGAATTACATACTTTCAGTTTGAATAAAATAATAATTATATTTAAATTTTAGATCTTTTTTTATCTTCTTTTTTTTTCAAAATACATTTTTGTCTATTCTTTTCAACCACACATTTTTCAATAAAATAATATTACATTCAAATTCTAAATTTTTTCTTATTTTTAACCACACATTTTCCATCAAATCATTATTCCAAAATGTATATTTTTTTTTTTTGCAAAAAAGGACATCAAATGAGGCTCTTAATATTTTATTGCTATCCACGGTCGACGATCAACAGCCACCTCTGCTGACTCAAAATGATGGATTCGCCCCTGACCTAAACCCGACATCACTTAGTCTTAAAGCCTGTTTAATCTTTTTGAACTTGGACTCTTCGCACTTGGGTTTGTTTGACCCCCATTTTATGGGAAGATAATTTTGAGAATGTGTTGTCAAAAGTAAGAAAAAAAAATTTGAATTTACGTGTAAAATTATTTTATTGGGAGAAAGTGTGGTTTTGAATGAATTTGAGAAAAATGGATTTTTAAAAAATGAGTATGAAACATGGGCTTAATATAATTTCTTGCATTCGACGCAGATAAAGATAAAGATTTAAACAAAAAAAAACATGTATTTTAGAAATCAAATTATACCTTAACTCTATTAATTAGTTAATGGACTCAAGTGCACGTAAACAATCATTATTCACAAATATTTTCATTCATTTATTGAAAACAATAACAGACTATAACAAATAACAAATATGTTTGAGCTTTATTTTTTTCGAAACTCATTTTCAATCACACATTTTCTAAAAAGATAATTTTACATGTAAATCCAAAAATTTTCATATCTTTTAACTACACATTCTCCAAAAAATCACTATTTCAAAACATATTTCCACCAAAAAAATGGGCTCAAACAAACAACATCGAGATTATGTGACATTTGAAGACCTCCTTAAACAACCCGAGTTCCCTCAAAGCGAATCACTTAGAGGGTGTTTGATTGAAATAACAAATATATCATAGAAAAAAAAANATCACTTAGAGGGTGTTTGATTGAAATAACAAATATATCATAGAAAAAAAAATTCTTTGTTTCGAGGAAAACAAAAACCTATTAGTGCTTAGCATCTGTCTAGATGACATTAGATGTTGTTACAAAATAATCCCGTAAGCGTACAGGTTCATTGTACAAGTAATAATAGTGACCAGAGAGTGTGGCAAAATAGGGAGTAAAGTTTAATTCTAGTGTATTCGATATGTGTAAATTCGAGATTGTGGCAAAATATGTTTTGTTTGTGTTTAACTACGTTTTATAACTATGCAAGTAATGAATATTTGATTAAATTAAGGACAATAAATGTATTGGATTTCTGACTCCACTAATCGGCTCTCGATTTCAATTCTCAACTTGTAATAATTAATTCAACCCTTGTCGTCGTAACAATAGATAATTCCACATTTATTTACTATTCTCTTCCAAGATTAACAAATATATCATAGAAAAAAAAACTTCTTTGTTTCGAGGAAAACAAAACCCTATTAGTGCTTAGCATCTGTCTAGATGACATTAGATGTTGTTACAAAATAATCCCGTAAGCGTACGGGTTCATTGTACAAGTAATAATAGTGACCAGAGAGTGTGGCAAAATAGGGAGTAAAGTTTAATTCTAGTGTATTTGATATGTGTAAATTCGAGATTGTGGCAAAATATGTTTTGTTTGTGTTTAACTACGTTTTATAACTATGCAAGTAATGAATATTTGATTAAATTAAGGACAATAAATGTATTAGATTTCTGACTCCACTAATCGGCTCTCGATTTCAATTCTCAACTTGTAATAATTAATTCAGCCCTTGCCGTCGTAACGATAGATAATTCCACATTTATTTACTATTCTCTTCTAAGATATAATAAACATATGTTGATCACGACACGATCATATTCATAGTCCGTATTTATATGACAAACATGCACATGCATTGAAATTTAAAATTATCACACATGATCGCACACTTCATAAATATTATTCATAATATTTATTCTTCATGCAATGTTCTACCTATTGTGAGTTTTTCAACACTACGAATAAGCAATTTATCGCCATAATGATGCGCAAACATTAAAACAATATGAAAAAGCATGTATATAGAATCACAACGCAAGAAGTAAACCAAAAATCACAAGTCTTGAATTAAAAACTAGAAATCAAATAGTTTCATTATCCATCCAATATAAATAACTTAGCCTAGCATATTAATACGAAAATTACAGAGAAAATGAAAGGAAGCCATCACCCGAATCATTGAAAATCTGGAATTTGACTCTTCACACCTTCGAAATCGATCCAAAATGGTGAATTCCTCATTCTCAATGTATTTTTCTCTCTTCGTTCTCAACATACGGCTTTGTCCTTCAAAATCCCCAAAAATTCCTTTTATACCAACCTTAAAAAATTACCAAAACAAGATAAGGTAAAAAAAACTTTTTTTTCTCGGGTTGGCTTGAGGCGCGCACCTAGTAGGAACTAGGACGCGCGCCTTGGCCCTTTGCCAAGCCTCAGTTGAGGTTCTGTTTAAGTGAAGCGCACGCCTCTCCTGCAGGCGAGGGCGTGCGCCTAGCCTAATTTTCGATAGTTGAACAGTTCTTAATATTTTTATCATATCTTTCTCTCTTGATATCTGGTTGAGGTGATTCAAAGTGAATTGAAAATATGATTTGAAGGGATACAATTCTTGTAGAAATATCATTTTTCCAATTCGAAATATTTCTATGCCAAAATTGGGTCTCAATTTGTACCTGAAAATTCGAAGCATAACTTTTTCGACTGAAAGTTGATATGTGATAATACTTGGACTACATTTCATCCATTTGGCTTCTTTTCTCATCCAATTGATGTCTAACACTCTCAAATCTTTATCGCAAGGTTTGACGTGACTTTTGAATATTTGTATTTCAGTCTCCGAACTTTGTATTTGATACAATGGAGGCAATTTCGTCTATCTTTGCATTTTTTTTCTTCAATTTTTCATCAAACGTTGAGTTTTACCTACGAAATGAAATATAACACAAATTAGGTAGTATTTTATCCAAAGAAAAGTAAAATATCATCATTTAGGATCTCAAATAAGTGTAGAAACTACACTTATCAATTGGAGTTTATCACTAAACAAAATGAACAACTTCAATAGTGCAAAAATCAAATCAATCTCCACCACTTATATGCATAACTCGACATGTGTGTGTCAACTCATATAGACATATCAAGCTCATGATTAGTAATTTAGTTCAACACCCGAACTATAGTAGTCCAGTATTTCCTGACTTCGCTAGAGAAATACACACCCCAAACTTATTTTTTTCAATCAATTTTCCCGAGGTGCATCATAAGTTGAACTTATTCAATTCTATTCCTTACCTTCTCTCAGTTTGGATTGATTGTACTATCACAAGTTCAAACTTCAACAAGTAGAGATTCTCCTATCTTTGATTACTTCAACCTTTAAGATTAAACTAAGCTACTCGCCTCGTATTAAAGGTGTAGTTCTATCAACCGAATGTCTTAGGGCTTAGTCAATGTATTTGGTATTTTTTTGTAAACATTTTCTCCTTGCTTTATATATAACTCACATAGCGAGCTTTACGCCGATTACTCCAAAGTCAGATGATCATAGGGCACCAGATTTTAAACCCTTACAGAATTATTCACTCGAGTTATACATACTAGGGAAGATATTTATTCATTCTTTTATTCACACATAGACTAGTGCTATGCCCCTTATCTTTTAGACATTCAGCCTATAAAACACCACCCTAATTTAAGACTTTTACCTCATCTTTATCTCATTGGTTCAACATAATCCACACAAGAAAATTACATGCACGGAACCCCTACTCATCTCAATATTCCCTTGCAACAGCTCAACTACTTCCAAACTATTCTAAAAAATAGATCATGGTTTAGTACAGAAGAGGTTATTCAGGTTTATTTACTATGTTCAACTATTTTCTAAATAATGATTTTCTAAATAATGAACCAAATCATCAACTCAATGTGTAAAACATGAGTGTCGTTCACGGGTTATGTCGAGTTTCATATAAACAGGTATTGATCAATCAAATTATGCACCATATCCACAGTTCCTAGTACATTCTATTCCAATATCTACATCATTGTTGGCAAGGCTATCAAACCTACACAAACACACAAAACTCTAATCTAATGCTCGAAAATAAACAAATAAAAAATTGAAAGTAACTAAATGAAGACTGCACAGAAAATCAAAATTTAAATTTTTATTTTCACTCGACAATCACACAGGAAACAGTAAATTAAACATAACTATTGATGAAATATAAATGGTGCAATAGAAAATTATGCCACCCCAAACTTAAACATACAATTGTCCTCAATGTTGAAATACGATATAAGTTAAATACGCATAATTGAAGGACAATATTAAATTAAAAGAACAAAAGGGGGTAACGGGTACTCCCCTGATCAATATGGAGGTAGCGGTGGAAAACTGGGACCCGAAGTACTGTCTCCAGACGGTGGAGACAATCGTGCTAAAATTTGTTGCATCATCTTGGATTGTTGAGATAGCTTGGCCTGAAGACCTCGAATGATAGTAGTTTGCTCTCTCACTTCTGTCTCAATGCTTCCCAGCCGGTCCCATGTCTCATTGTTCCAGACATGCTCAACCGTTCATTCATCGTCTCTATTTTTCTTTGAGTTGCGAGGGACTCCCTACTGGCAGTAGAGGTGAAGTGTTAGAATCTCTTCAAGTCATTCCGTATCATCTGCATATCATTGCCCATGGCTTCAAAGGCCTGCTAAAGACTATGAATATCCCGATTGGAGTCGGTCTATTAGCAAACATCTGTCGTAATAGCTGCGTGTCGAGGTCTTGTGGTGGTGGTGTTTGAGGTAACTCGATATCGACAACCTCCTGACCTTAGATAGCCTACTACCGTCGTTGTTACCCCTGTGTTAGCTTCTCTCTGTGATTTGTCCTATCCCTATCCTACTCCTCTAATGTGCTGTGCTTGATGAATGGGCTTGGTTTCTCAAGAAGTTTCCCTAATGGGATAGTGATGCGACGATCCCACCAAACTCCCAGTGCATGGATCTACTCGTAGATGAAGGTAACTATATCAATCTTTTGTCCCCTAACCAGATGATAGAGAAAATCGGCTTTGGGTTTTGAAAATGTGGTGCAGTGTGTAGTTGGCTCGATGTTGTGGCAGATGAAGAGCCATAAGATAACAAGAGATGTCGTAAGCTCAATTTGATGCCATTCAGTAGTTAGTAGTGGCCATGCATCCTCATGCCTAAGCAACACTACAGCTACTTCGTTCCAATGAAAGTCACCCAACATTGGAACCACATCACTCCAAGACAGCTGATAATAATCATGATTGACCTGGGGTGGAAACATAATCCATTTGTCCCTCACTCATGTCGAGTACTGATGCTCAGATCCGGGTGTGTCAATCTCATGGTTAAAGTTGGTATAGAATTCTTGGACTAGACTTTCATAAACAAGGTGTAGTCTCTCTACCAATCTTTCCCAGCCACAGTTCTAAACTAAAGTGATTAATTCAAAGCCCAAAAAGTCATCAAGTTTAACTGGTCGCTCGAGGTATATTGCTCAATGGGAGATTATGTTGAAGTATCTTACTCGAGCCTCATTGTTCAAAAATTTCTTCACACCTCCTTCGGGTGTCTATGTGCGGGTCGTGCTCAAAGTCATATGTGATGCAAAAATGAATGTGAAAGTACTTGAAGATAATAAAAGAAGATGAGCACCAAATCCCTAAAAGTATGTCAAAGTATGCATGCCACTTGCATAGTCAAAGGTGTCAAAAATGATGTAATGATGCCATGCTCGACAACATATATCATGAAGGATGGATATGATATAAAACTTGTCAAAATGTAGCTCAAAAACCTAATATCATTACAAAAGAGGGAAATTGTTGCATTTAAAAACATGTTCAACTAAATAGGTTCTCCTCCAGACATCGTCGAGAAAAATTGAAACTTTTCCGAACAACCTTCGGGCATATGAAAAAGGGTATATTAGTCTAACACATATTCAAAATTAAGATCAAACAGACATCATTTGGGTTAGAAAATCGAGGGACGTGAGGTGCCGTGTACCTAGCCATGATGTGCCTATGTGTCTTCCATTTTGATTTGCGTGTGTTCAAAGAATTTGACAAGGGACATTAACACAAAATGAAGTCTAAAATGCATGTCAATAATGTCAAATTCGAAATGAACCCTAATTTTACACAAATGCCACCGATGCATTTCATTGAACAAGTTGGAAGCGAGGTGTTAGTTCAAAGATTTCTTAATTCTATTGTCATACCCCAAGCCAAAACTCTTTTCAAGACAACTCAATAGCAAATAACCCATCATCTACCTAATGTCCATCTCCTCAATTAAGCATTCAAGTAAGCTCCAATAAGGAAATAATTTAAAACCTAAGTAAAAACAATTGAAGGCATACCTTGAAACTTGGAGAATTGTATTGGAAACAAGAGTAGTGATTGATGTCCCATGTATGTGAGTCATGTGCATGAGTTTGTGGTCGTCTGGGTTGATGTGGGAGTGGTGTGAGTGAGTTGGTGGAATGGTGTGCAGTGTGTGTGGATTTTAAAAGAAAACAGAGGGAAAAAGTACTCTATGCAGCTGCATAGAGTAAATTCATGATGTTGCATAGAGTGAAGTATCGAATTTTCATGTTATCGCACTACCAGACTTGCGGTCCCATAGACTACCAGGTTTGCAGAATTGGTCAGCTTTTTGAAAATCTTCCTATTCGACCATCGGAGGCCCCCATTGCCTGAATTTTCGTGCTAACCAAGTAGAAATGAATGCAGTGAGTAATGGCAATGTGAATAAACTTTAACATATACTCGACTCCTTGAAAACTCGTTTTTGGTTTATTTTCACTAAAAACTCGATTTTCAACCCTCAATGCAAAATGACATTTCAACATCCCCACGACTTGTCAAAACACATTTTAAACTACTGAATGTGTGTGGATGCCATGAACTTGGTTTCAAAAATATTTCTAAACTTGAAAACACATGTTGACTCTGAAAAGCATAATTTTGATCGTTTTGCCTCGTAATGCGTGACTTTTTTCACCAGATTAATGAAATACCATTCCCATATTCCCAAACTCATGCACAACCATTTTAAAACCTAGTTGGACCATGCATAGACTCTTAGTGATCTTTAGGGACGATGAATAACCTAATATGCCTAAAAACAATTTAAAACATGAAAAATTCACAATCTGATGCATAAAGCAAAATAAATAAAAAAGAAAAATATGTTGGGTTGCCTTCCAACCAGCGTTAGTTTATAGTTGATAGCTCGACTGTACTTTGATTGAGTCATTCTGGTGCACTAAGATAAACGATGGATTTTTCTTTGGAGAATTCACCGCTCCAATAGTGTTTCAGCCGATGTCCATTAACTATAAAGTTCCACTTTCTTTCATGGTTGATCTCAACAACCTCGTATGAAATACCTTTGCAACAGTGTATGGACCGATCACCTTGACCTCAATTTTCCTAGGAAGAGCTTGAGTCTAGAATTATACAATAGCACTTTCAGCCCTACTTCAAACTCTTGCCTCTGAATATGAATGTCGTGCCACCTCTTTGTACTCTCCTTATAGTGTTTTGCATTTTCATATGCTTCCAACTGAAATTCATCCATTTCATTCAATTGCAGCAATCTCTTTTCATCAGTTGCCTTCAAATCAAAGTTTAAATTCTTGACTGCCTAGTATGCTCGGTGCTCCAACTCAACTGACAAATGACATGCTTTCCCAAAAACCAACCGGTATGGAGACATGCATATGTGTGTTTTAAACACTGTCATGTAAGCCTATAGTGCGTCGTCAAGCTTCTTAGACAATCTTTCCTAAACGAGCTCACTATTACCTCTAGTATGCTTTTCAATTTCCCGTTAGAGATTTTAACTTGGCCGTTGGTTTGAGAATGATATGGAGTTGCTACACGATGTCGGACACTGTATTTAGCCAACAATGACTCAAAATGATAGTTGCAAAAGTGCTTGTCCCCATCACTGATTATGGCCCGAAGAGTGCCATAACGGGTGAAAAAATACTTCTTTAAAAATTCGATCACCACCTTAGCATCGTTGATTGGCAACGCTACTACTTCCACCCATTGGAGACGTAATCAACAACAACCAGTATGTATTAATTTGAAAATGATGGTTGGAACAGTCCCATGAAGTCAATTCCCCTACATCAAAATGATCCCCCTCAAGAAAGCTGTTTAAAGGCACATATTTCCTTCTTTAGATATTACCAGTTCGTTGACACCTATCACACTGCTTTACAAATTCAAAAGCATCCCAGAATATTGAGGACCAATAAAACCTAGATTGTAGAATTTCTGCTGCTATTTTGGATGCCCCAAAATGCCCCGCATAAGCAGCTAAATGACATTGTTCAAGTATGAACGGTATTTCTTCCTTAGGAACACATTGTCGGATAATCTGATTAGCCCCTTGATGGTAAAGAATGTGATCTTCCCAGAAGAAATATTTGAGCTCGAAGAAAAATTTCTTCCGTTTATGACTTGAGTAATCTGGTGGAGGAATGGATTTGACCAAATAGTTCATAATGTCCGCATACCAAGGTGTAACCTTCACGCTAAATATTTACTTATCTGGAAAAACTTCATTAATTTTCACTGACTTGTCTTGAATTCTCTGTTCTAGTCGAGATAAGTGGTCGGCCACTACATTTTAACTGTCCATTTTTATTTCTAATTTCCAAATCGAACTCTTGCAGTAGTAGAACCCAATGGATCAATCTCGATTTGGCATCCTTCTTTGTCGTCAAGTATTTCAATGCTACATGGTTGGTGTAGACTATGACCTTTGACCCAACAAGATAGGATCGAAATTTATCAAAGGCATAGACTACATTCATGAGTTCTTCCTTGGTGTTAGCATAGTTGAGTCGTGCATCATTTAACGTTTTGCTCGCATAGTAAATTACATGAAACATTTTTCCTACTCTCTGCCCCAACACTGTTCCTACTGCGTAGTCACGACATTGCACATTAATTCAAACGACAAACTCCAATCGGGTATTATGATAATAGGTGCTGAAATAAGCTTCTCCTTTTAAGTGTTAAAAGCCACTAAGCATTCCTATGAGAACTCAAAAGGCATATCCTTGACCAATAAATTGTAAAGAGGCTTCGTAATCTGTGCAAAATTAGTGTTAAAAGCCACTAAGCATTCCGTAGAGAATTCAAAAGGCACATCCTTAACTAGTAAATTGTAGAGAGGCTTCGTAATCTGTGTAAAATCGTTTATGAAGTGTCGATAGAATTCGGCATGCCTAAGAAAACCGCGAGCTTTCTTAACTGTTGTAGGCGGCGGTAGTTTTTGAATAACTTGGATCTTTACTTTATCAATCTCAATTCCCTTAGCTGAAATGCGATGTCCCAATACTATGCCTTTTTGCACCATAAAATGACATTCTTCCAGTTCAATACCAAGTTTGTCTCTTTACATCGTTGTAGGACCAAGCTAGGGGCTCTAAACATTCATCAAAAGGCGAACCGAACACAGAGAAGTCATCCATGAAGATCTCCATGAATTTTTCCACTATATCGGAGAAGTTGGCCATCCACACCTTTGAAAGGTGGCGGGAGCATTACATAGACCGAACGACATCCTACAGTAGGCAAAGGTTCTATAGGGACAAGTGAATGTAGTCTTCTCCTGGTCATCTAGTGCTACTGAGATCCGATTATATCTTGAATATCCATCGATGAAGCAGTAGTGTGAATTACCCACCAACCTTTCTAACATCTTATCAACGAAAGGAAGTGAGAAATGATCATTCCGAGTAGCAGTATTGAGTTTGTGGTAGTCAATGCAAACTCTTCATCTCGTAACGATCCTGGTGGGTATCAACTCATTCTTTTCGTTTTCAACCACTGTGATGCCTCATTTCTTTGGTACGACCTGAACCGGCCTGATCCAAGCACTATCTGAGATAGGATAAATTATTCTAGCATCTAAGAGTTTAATCATGTTGGATCTAACCATTTCTTTCATGTTCGGGTTAAGTCTTCACTGCCTATCGACGCTTGGTCTGAAGTTTTTTTCCATGAGAATCTTGTGCATACAAAGTGAAGAGCTAATCCCTTTTATGTCGGCAATATACCACCCAATTGATGACTGATTTTCTCTTAGCACCCTAGGAAATCTCTCTTTTTCTATCTTGCTAACAAAGTTTAAAGCTATGAACGGGAGCATAAATGATTTTCCTAAATAAGCATAACACAGATTAAGTGATAGTTGTTTGAGTTCTAGCTTCGGTGGTTGCTGAATTGATGGTAGAGTGACGCGAAACCCGAGAGCGAGATCAGTATGGAAATCGCAAAATTAATTAAAAACGTCGAAAAAACCCAAATTCAGGTTGTAGACGGTAGAATCTCGACTCGCAAATTATTAAACGAAATATTCAAATAAAAACGAAGTTTGAATGACCTCTTGATTACAAAATCAACGAATTTCGATTTGCAAATTCCACAAAAGTGCCTAATCCTTTGATAAGTTCTAAGGGTTGAACGCCACAAATATAATAATATTTGATAAGTTTGGTATATGTTCAATCAAGAACAAGAAGAGAGAAATTCTCAATTCATTATGTCAAAAGTTTTTGTTCTTTTACAATAAAGGAAATAGACCTATTTATACTAAAACCTAATTAATGTAGTTAAAATAGAAAATAACTCTAATATTGTATTTTAGTCAAACTAGAAAACTCCAAAAAATTGGAAATTTTTCGGCCTCTTTTTGTACAAACCTCAATCTCTGTAGAGTCGGCGTGAATGGACCAAGAATGCATGATATAGGCTTCATAAGTGTCAGACGGATGTTGTAATTGAAAGGTGTCAAGAACTGCACCATCAACCACGTCTATTTGAAAACAGTTGTCTGACTCCGTAGGATAATTCATAGCCTTGAAAACATTGAAACAAGTCGGTTCCTCCCCTAATCTCAAAATTAGCCGACTCTATTGTACATCTATTAGAGCTTTCGCAGTAGCCAGAAATGGTCGACCCAATATGAGCTTCTCAACTTTTAACAGAACATCTTCAATGATTTCGGATGGATGAGTATGTGATCGATTGGCTAGTTGCAGAGTCATCGGGGTTGGTTTACTTTCTCCCAATCCAAGTTTCCTGAAAATAGAAAGTGGCATTAGATTAACATTAGCACCCAAATCTCATAAAGCTTTATCAAAGTAACATTTTCCAATAGTACATGGTATAGTAAAACTCCATGGATCTTTTAGTTCTGGATGAAGCTTTTTTTGAATTCTTGCACTACATTCCTCTATCAAGATTAACGTTTCGTGTTCATCTAGCTTACGTTTGTTGGATAGGATATGCTTTAAAAATTTGGCATAGCTAGGTATCTGTGTGAGTGCTTCAGCCAACGGGATATTGATGTGGATCTTCTTGAAGACCTCCAGAAATTTCATATATTGCTGATCCATCTTCTGCTTTTTCAATCTATGGGAAATGGAATTGGGGGCTCATATGGATTTGTGGGTGTGGTTGCTTTAGCCTGCAATATATCTGAAGTCTCTTTTGTTGATGTTTCCCTGAGTTGCTCAGTCTGCTCCTCGTGATCTTCATCAGAATGTGATATTGCTTCTTTATTTGCACCGGGTCTCTTCACACGTATTTCAGATAATTGAACCCCGCTTCTTGTAAGCTTGAAATGGAGCTATGATGATTATCATGAAAGGAGATATGACATCCAGATGAGGGAAAAGAGGAATGAAGTGGAAAAGAGCCAAAAATAAGAGCAAAGAAA
>CAIGRQ010255632.1:0-21809 GCA_903798375.1 Fraxinus sp. D2006-0159 | reverse complement strand
AATTTAATACATGTTTAAAATAGAAACATGACTATCTTTTTGGGACGGACAAAAATAGTATATGTGACTATTTTTTTGGGACGGAGGGAGTAGCGCGTAATGAATAGGTCTCCCTGATTTGCTCTCTTTTGGACTACATGGTAAGAGGTCAAATATTGATGCCTGTATCCAGTTGGACGCCAGTGAAATATATCCTAACGAAACATTTACCTTTTGCATCTAATCACTTATTTTTGTTATTAAATTTCCTACAACATAAAACATCAAACATGCTTGTTGGTAACTGCTTGATTTTAAATTTCCGTTTGGGGTGGATAGTTAGCACCATATCTTGATTTGGTTTTGGTCCCTGCTTTTATTTCTCATTTTTTCCCAACTAATTACTGGCTCAAAATGCAATGATACTAGAGCGCACTGTTTTTTGACGTATCAACTACGGGTTGAGAGGAATTAACCTTTTCCTGTGTGTGAAATCCTTAGGATCTGGAAGCAGTGGTCAGCATGGGCCAAACAGGGGAGGTTGGGCTCTTCCTTCAACTCAAAGCTCAAGCTACATAGGGAGCACAAATCCAAACATGAGAGATGGGGTGGGTCCATCTCGTTCACAACAGTCAGGAAGGATGAAGGCAGATGTTGGTTCATCACGGGGTAGATCAAGAGTTCGTGATGCCAATGGTGTAGATCCAGCAATGAGGCGTTAGGATGCTCAGGAGATGCTCGTTCAAGTTTTTGAAATATGATGCAATGGTTGGCCCGAGTTTCACTGTCCTGAGGGTCTTTTAAGAATTCTGTTATGAATTAGGAGAAATTCTCTAGTCAAATGCCACATTACTATTTCTATTCTGTCGATTGCTGACTGATTGATGATGCATGAATTATGTCGAATGCTGACTGATTGATGATGATGCATGAATTAGTATGTATTGAGTGAATTAATATAGAAATCATTCTAGAGGGAGAGGTGTAAAAATGGTCTGGCCATCCAGGCCTGGGACGCGACGTCAGTTGGAACCTTTTTCTTGAATGGGTTGACATTTGAAACAAAATATGGGTCAACAGACATCCGGGCTGGCCCTGCAGCCTAAGAGTCGGCCGATTAAAATAGGGGAAATTAGGACAGGTTTCTCTCACCTTTAATGTGGTATAGTTGTGGATTCTTATTTTCAAGGGCGAGGTTTTCGGTCCTAGACCTATTTAAATTTAAAAATCTAGATTCCTATGTGATCAATTCCGATATGGATGGTAAAATATCATGAAACTCTAATCATGTTACAGTGTCAGGTAGGTTTATGGAATTTATGGAAATGTTGACGTCAAATCAGTTAGCTTTTTCATCCGATTATCTGTTGTCATATATACTTCTATCACTGTATCGGTCAAAATCCTCATGCCGAAGTGGTATAATCTATGAAACTTTAATGTAACTTCAAGCTCGAGGGCAAAATCATTAGATCACTTAAGTTTGTCTAATTTAACTTAATAGTTGGATGTGATTTTCACGTCAACATTGACTGTTTCAGTTGTTTAAGAGTTTAAATTCATTTGTAATTTTATTTATGAAGGTTGTGATTCGTAACCACACAACCTGAAAGGATTGGGTTGTTCAGTCAATTTATAAACGAGAAATGTCTGGCATGGCCCAACACTAGAGGTAGCTATTTCGACCGAAGTAGAAGACGGTTGGGTTTAGCGTGACTCATATTAGTTGGTTCTGGCTTTCTGCCATCTAAGAATATTGTGAGTGTAACTTGGACTACAAACGTGCTAATATTATGGCAGTAAATGAAAATTTCGATGACCCAATCCAATTAATTTGTCGTGCTAGACCAGGTCAGGCTATGCTCGGTCGATGCCCCACTTATCCAAAGATCAAAAATATTGGCAACCTAGCGCTATTTGTGAAAAAGTTTTTTCTTCGTCGGTTTCAAGTTAAAACTTTTTTAATTGATGTAGCAATTTAATAGTACCGTCAAACAACACGACCTTGTCAGGCCGAATTTATAAAGTTATATGGAAGTTGTTAGCTTACAACTGAAGGCAGTTTATCTTAATCTACATGATCATTCAAATTTTCTCAAATCTACACAACAAAACAAACCAAGAAAAGGAACAAAAAAAATGTTGTAAATATGCACATGACAGCCAATCTGTCTCTCTAGAATTCACTTCCGGATGACAAACTCTTCACCCGACTCTCGATCAATACGTTTGATCCACCGTTTCTCACCCTTCCCGGAGGCAGCGCCTCCACCTCTCGCCCCCACATGTGCAATATCCAACCCCTTTCCCACCGGCAAAAACATTGACCGCACAATCCTCGAGTCACCACCTACGACACTTCGCCACCTAAAATCCGATGCCGCTCTTGAATTTGCATTCTTGCATATGAGCACAGCACCCTTCTGGCCAAGTTTCGCCACCCGAAGGATTCTCCCGAAGTCGTTCCGCCTGCAATCCACCACCAAAAAATCTATGCCAACTAAACTTTCCACCACCTCCTCTGCCTCGCCAACGATGATATGGGACGACATACCGGTCTTTTCCATTGCTGCAGCGTACTCTACCATCGACTCTTCATCAGGGGCTATGCAAATATGCCTGCCGCCGCCATGGCGGCTTGCGACAGAGAGACCGACACTTGTCGCAATTGCCCCACCCTGCGACCACGTTTCTACTATTAGCTTTGCTTTCCATCCGGCTGCCATGGCTGATAGAAGTTCTGCTACGCCTGATTCATTGTGAAGTTCACACTACACTCAGAAACAAAATAAATCAGCACAGGAAATTTGAAAATTATCCAACTGAAAAATAAAAATAAAATAAAAAAAAGCGCCAACAATGACATTTAAATCGACCTAATATGAATTGGCTACAATTTTACTGACCCATTAAGACCTTCAACGAGTTATAATTAGGCATCAGGACGAATATTTCTGCAAGGAATTCCATCACCAGCAGTAATTGCCAGCCAACGGAATATTATTTCCATGGCTAGATATCACTTCCTGACAAATAAACTTTACACACCGATTTTTCCACGGATCTTCTGTTGGAATCAACGACCGGAAAATCCATGGCTAATCCCACAACTTTTTAGTGATATTGGGATGAGTTTAATGGTTGAACTTACTGATTTTACGGTGTCGAAATAAGCCTTGGTGGCCGTCTCTGGAGACCAAACTAGCTTCATCTTGTCCTTTTTTCCCCAATTTTGTTGTTCTTGATTTGTATTTATTCTTCCCTTTCTTCTTGTTCAAGCTATACTTCTCTTTTCTTCAAAGGTGAAATGGCAAATGATGCAATGAAATATGAGTAAAATCTTGTATTTAAATTAGACAAACACGTCTTAGAAAAGTTCTTGTCAATCCGTTGACATTGATCCACCCAAATCCAACGTGGGGATTGGTATCACAATGCATTCATATTTACGTAAATTATTTGAGAATTAATCTATTCGTACCGATTTCTTTGANAGGTGAAATGGCAAATGATGCAATGAAATATGAGTAAAATCTTGTATTTAAATTAGACAAACACGTCTTAGAAAAGTTCTTGTCAATCCGTTGACATTGATCCACCCAAATCCAACGTGGGGATTGGTATCACAATGCATTCATATTTACGTAAATTATTTGAGAATTAATCTATTCGTACCGATTTCTTTGATAACTTTTTTGACCGCTAGCCATATGGCGGCCCCCTATTGGGGGGGGCGCCCGCTACGGGGGCCCCGCCGCAGGCCCCCCCCAGTAGGAGGCCGCCATGTGGCTATCGATCAAAAAAATTGTCAAGTAATTCGGTACGAGTAGCATGGTAGTTTGTTTGATGTTGTTGATGAGTTAATAGGCCTTCATTAAATATTATGTAATTAATTAAATTGTTGATTTGACCACAATCAATTAGATTAATTAATGTGTTTGATGCACATTTTTTAGGAGAAAATTCATTTTTTCTGTGATGTGATGGTGAATATGTAGTTGAAAAAGAATGAAAAATTATTGATGTGATAAAAAATATTATTTTATTGAAGAATGTGCAGTTAAAAATAAGTAAAAAAATGATAATGAAAATGTGAATGTGGCTCAAACATGGGCTTAGAAACAATCTGAATTTCATTATTTGTTAAAAAAAAATTGTATAATCTAAATTGAATAGACCCTCAGACCAAAATTTGAACAATCTAAACTTGGTGATACACTCAGATTAAAATATATAATACTTTAAAAATTATTATTAAGAGTACGCAATGGGGTTGCTTTTAGTTTGTTGTCAACTCAAGGGAAAGGGAAGGCTTGAATTCGTTGAGCCCTTCGAACGACCTATTAAGTATGTTGTTGTCTACTCTAGCACGAAACGCTGTTATAATATATTTTTTAAAGTTCAAAGTGGGGTTAGACGGTTGCAGTGTTCGAGGCTTCTATCGGTAATTGGCCTTTACCAAGCATTTTAACGTGGGGAATGAATGTAGTAGCTTGTATCGTTTTCACGTTTGAAAATATAATTAAGAGTAGGCAACTTTATTATTTGAAATTTATTCATTTTCATTTTCGATACAAAATCGTTGATCATTAACCTACAATATTAAGTGGAACTACTTCTAAGCACACTTACACAATCTTTCAGGGTGTAGCTACTTCTAAGCAAACATTTTTAGTTGACCTCTACCTCCTTTATCATTTTAACTTCATTTAGGGGGCTCAACTAGTTATCCGAGTTGTTTTCACCTCGACGATGAAATGATTTTCTACAGTAAATTAATTCTCATTTTCAACCACACATTCTTCAATAAAATAATATTTTCCATCACATCAATAACTTTTTCTTCTTTTTCAACCACACATTTCCCATCATATCACTATTCAAAATCAATTCTTCATCCACAAAATCTCTACCAAACAAGCTCTAAGTATGTTGTTGTCTATTCTAGCACGAAACGCTATTATAATATATTTTTTAAAGTTCAAAGTGGGGTTAGACGGTTGCAGTGTTCGAGGCTTCTATTGGTAATTGGCCTTTACCAAGCAATCTACTCTACTAACGAACCATGAGGATAGCAGAAAACAAGTGTCTATCATAGAGCATCCCTTCCTTAAGGACTAGAAAATGGGGAATGAATGTATTAGCTTGTATCGTTTTCACATTTGAAAATATAATTAAGAGTACGCAACTTTATTATTTGAAATTTATTCATTTTCATTTTCGAAAAAAGATCGTTGATCATTAACCTACAATGTTTTAATTGGAACTACTTCTAAGCAACACTTACACAATCTTTCAGGGTGTAGCTACTTCTAAACGAGCATTTTTAGTTGACCTCTACCTCCTTTATCATTTAAACTTCATTTTTGGGGCTCAACTAGTTATCCTAGTTGTTTTCACCTCGACGATGAAACTTACTCCCCATTAATGTCCTAACTAAATTTTACAACTATCATTTAAGAGCGTGTCCAATATTTAGACCATGTTTGAGTTTCTTTCTTTCTTTCTTTTACTGAAAAATCACATTTCGAGAAATAAGTCGTGAGTAAGAGAGTAGCAGTGCTTTTGGATCCTATTAAATGTGTTGCTAGAATTAAAATTGTACTTTGAAAAGTAACTTTTAAATAATAAAATAAAATCCAAATAAATGTTTAGAGTTTGCCTTTGATACTACTCAATGCATTTGAAGTTGAGAATCCTTTAATTATAGGCGCTGTGGATTATACATCCAAAATGGGTGGAATTGTTCAAACAATGAAAAAAGTGGGCCCAGAGAAGAACCAGGCGTTCGTATCCGTCCGATGTCAATGACTGTACAGATCGGACAAATGGGTTTCTACAATAATGTCTAGATGACCATCAATTTATGTGACATTGCTGTCCTATTATTAAATATATTTTGAATTCATATTTTTGTTAAATGTTTTTATTAGACTATGGTAGTGTGTAGCAGTGATATTACTGTCACATAAATCAATTATTTCTAGATTATTATTGAATTTGGACGGTACAATTCATTCTGATTGGTTGGTGAGATCGTCACGTTACATCACGCGTTTGAATGATGAACAAGTCTACACACATGATTGTAAGACTAGATAGAGCTCATCATGAAATGCCAAAAATTCACGTTAGAAGAAAAGTCTAGTAGCGATTTAATACGTGAACAGTTGATTAGAAAAATAAATAAATGTTTAAGAATTTAACGTTTATGAAAATAGTTTGACCAAATCAATCATAAAATTCGTGTTCTCTTTTTTTTTTTAAAAAAAAAAAATTAATCAAATTAAATTGCTCGTTGAAACTAAATGAAATTTGATACCTTCTTAATTATGGCGATTCATTGTACCAAATAAGTCTCAAACGTGTTCACCGCTTTAGTGAGCTAAAACCTTTATCGAGCTAGGAGTCTTCAGCACTAGTTTGATAAAGTCTCCCCACCATTTATTTCAAGATTTTACAATATATCTATAAAACTTTACTAGTCTTGATATTAATTGGTGTAAAAGATATGGATATATTTTCATGCTTTCTGTAATTTTTCAGTTATATATAGACCGAAATAAAGATTTTCTTTGTACGATTGTACTCATGCCTCAGTACAAGTTAAAAAAGAACACGAAGCTTTCCGTGCCCAAATGTCTAGACTCTTGTATCTCTTATCTTTCTGTACCAACTACCCGATTGTATAAATGTAGTCGCATGTGCACTTGATCCAAGACATAATGAGAATTGCCTGACCTGAACTGAGATGTACAATAGGACCCAGTCTGCAACATTCTCAGTAGTTCCTGAAGGTGAAACCACAAGTGCTTGAACACTAAATAACATCGCCTGGCTTGCTCAGCTCTTGAACCACTGATGCCATGGTTGGTCTACTGTCTGGAAGCTCATGGGTGCAGTCGAGAGCAATTTTTGCCAACTGGGCTGCCTCTGACTCAGAGAACTTGCCCTTGAGTTTCAAGTCAACAAAATCTTCCAATTTTCCAGCTTCAGCTGCAAGTCTTGTTAGGCTTGCGAGTTTTCGTTTGCCAGAGAGGACTTGCAGGATGATCACTCCAAATGCATAAACATCACTCTTCTCTGTGAAACGACCGGTAGTTATGTACTCGGGAGCCATATATCCAAACGCAGCGCTGACTTTGAGGGCTGAGTAAACAACATCATCGGCAAGGAGCTTCAAAAGACCAGAATCCAATATTAACGGGTTGAGTTGTTCATCTACAAGGACTTTCTCCACTGATATGTTTTGGTGAACGGTGGGAGGCTTGTTTGGTTCGTTGCTGTGCAAATACTCTATACCTGTTTGGTACATAACAACCACATAACACATCACAGAGTAGAAAGAATTATCTTAGAGCTTAATATAATTAAGAGTATTTCACATTATCAAATTGAACTTGATATGTTGCTTAGGTGAATGTATCAAGAGTAAGCAAGAACTCCACACTACTTGACAGAAAGAACTCGACTACAGAAATTAAAGACTTTATTGCATTAGAAGAATTTAACTTACACTTATCACTAACTGCAGGATATCCTTTTAAGTGTATTTTGCATTCAGGAATATATTTTTTTACTTATCAAGATAATTTGGCTAACTTTTACTTAATTTTAAGCAAACATGCTCTGCAAGACCGACTTTGAAAAGATGATACAGACAAATATTTTGCCTTGTTGACCATTTCTAGGATCATCTTAAGCTAAAGCTTACACCTACTTCTTCATTTACCAACAAATTTAATATCATCAAGGAATGCATTAATTGCAACTGCTTCTGGCCTCTTAGTAGTGAGTGCAATCATTGCTTTGTCTGAAGTAGTTATGAATTACATTTTCTTAAAAGGTAAGTATTTGTTTCTATTGAATCTAAACAGAAATATTAATTTGATGGTACTTGGGCACATCACATAGCGTAATCTTCGAGTATTCTTTGGCCAAGTTAAGCTGTTGATGTGAGGAGCTTGTGTGAAAAGACAAAAAAGAAACAGAAAACGGACAATCTTCTATACTCAGTTGATTCAATTAAGAATATCAGAGAGAAGTGGAAACGGTGGAGTATGGGTAATTGGAGACCCCAGAAAGAAAAAATCTGTAAATTACCATAGAAATTCAAAAATCATAAAAAAGTAACTGAAGAAATCCCTATTTTTCTATTAAATAAGAAAAGGGAAGAAATAGCATGGAATCTTCTCAAAATCACAAAGGCTAAGGGGCTATGTCCTTTGTTCTTTGTAGGCTCCACCAGCTTAGTGAATGACAAACGCCCTAATACACAAGTGTAAATATGTGATATAATCAAACAATGCTGTGAAATTGTGGCAGATAATAAGAAAAATAAAACCATGTGAAAATGCAATTAATAGTAGTGGGAGGAAACCAACCTTTTGCAATCCCATTGATGATGGAAACCCTTGTCGGCCAGTCAAGGACATCGATACTAACATCCTCATTGTCAAGATACTGAGACAAATTACCCTTGGAAACAAAGTCGTAGACTAGAAAACATTCGCCCCTGGCCTTCGAGCAACAGAAACCCCTCAATTTAACAAGATTGTCGTGTTTCAGAGACGTTAACAAGCTTAATCCTTTAATGAACTCGGCTTCAACTGTCTTACAATTCATCTTGCTTATACTTTTTATCGCTACTCGTGATCCATCTTTTAGAATTCCCTTGTACACAGCAGAAAAATTACTCTTTCCCAATAAATTCACCTCTGAGAAATGTTGAGTTGCTGATTCAACTTCTTCCAAGTTAAACTTAAAGACATTTAGAAACTCCTGACATATACCGTTGAAATTTTGAGAAGACATCGCATCATCCCACCCATTAGAATTCTTGAGATTGACAAGAGAAGAGGGAATTTTCTTGGAGACTTCCTTTGCCTGGTCGATGCTAAGCCGGTCATCAGAAGTATCAGATGTGTTCCCAACTTTCTGTTTACACCTACGATACCGGTAAACAACGAGAAATCCCCCTACCATCAATGCTGTTATGGCTGTAATTACTCCGGCTACAATGCCTATTTGTGGTAATTTTGATGTGGATCTTGAGCAATGAGTTTGGTTGCAAGGAATTGGAAAACTAGAAGATTGGGGTATACTTTGAGGGACAGTTGTACTTGGTACATTTGGTTCAATTTGATTAATGTTTAGATTATCCCAAACAGTGCAAACTCGCAATGAAGAAAAGCCAACCCCACATAGACCAGGATTGTTTTCAGGATGGAATCCTCCATTCAACCTCCTTAAAGCTTCATTCCCGTCCATCACAAGAATCGAAGGACAAAGAACAAGAACAAAAATTAGAAAATGAAAATTTAGCAAGAAAAAAACTGCAGAGCAAACAAAACATTTTAATAGGCAATAGCTCAGAGCCAATCAAGAAGCCCCACAGGTTTCCAAGAATTCATGTTATCTAAAATATTGAACTGATCGAATACACTCAAAATGTTTCTAGCTATTCATGGCCTCGTCAAATGATACAAATCTTGAATATTAATAAACCACAATACACTAGAATGCCCTTGTTGACTATTTTTCACTCCGACAACATCTGTAGTTCCTTAAACAATGTAATCTTTTTTAACCTTTTATGAAACATTCATCTAAAACGGCTCCTAAGTGATAGAAGAAAGAAGAACACAAGGCCGTTACAATGCATGAATATAATGAAATCAACTCACCAGAAGGCGCAACTCCAGAAAGGTTATTGTTTTGCACATCTAGAACCTCCAATTGGGGAACATTCGCCAATCTAACTGGTATTTGACCGGATAGTCGATTGAAGCTCAAATATAGCCTCTTAAGTCCTCCCCAATTTCCTAGGCTTTCAGGAATTTGCCCAGTTAGTCTATTGTGTTGCAATGAAAGAACACTCAACTTTTTTAAGAACCCCATCTCTTTAGGTATGCTCCCTGTTAACTGGTTACAACATAGCTGCAGCACTGAAAAAACAACATTTTTCAATCATAAAAAATATGGAGTTAGAAAATTACCAATCTTGAAAGTATAATACCACTTTCCCAGAATGCAGATTGCCAATTCAAATTTGAACTTTATCAACTTCAAGAGTTTGAAAATTATTTTAAAAAATTTTGGAAAATTAACAGTTAATTTGTCCAAATCAAAGACATCCCAGATGCCTCAAATAACTTATTGCAGATTTTAAACCACTAATTGTCATTGTTTCTATCATAAGTCCATATCAGCTTAAGATAAAACAATTTTAAAGCGTTATAGGGAACTAAAACTGGGTTCAAGTCTCGTAATAACCCAGCTTTGAGACAGGGCCGTATAAACTATAAAATCACCCAGTACAAACCTTGAAGACTAGCCATGCTTCCGATCTCCGGTGGTATAGTACCAGAGAGGTTATTCACATTGAGATAAAGATCTGTCAATTCAGTGAGATTAGCAATCTCCTTGGGTATTTCTCCAGTCAATGAATTGTAATGCAAGTAAAGACCCGACAAACACTTAAGCTCCGCCACCGCTGGCGACACTTTTCCGGTGAGCCCTTTACTTTGCAGTGAAATATTAGCCACTTTCCGGTGCTCATTACATGCCACACCATCAAATTTCCCACTGCACGGATCCCCATTACTGACCCATGAAGATAAGTACTTATTTTCTGGGTCCAAAGATGACTTTATTTCCATTAATGCTCTTATCTCTGCATTTCCACAACTTGGCTTCATCAAATAAGATGCAAATGCAGTCAAAAGAAGGAAATTAAAGAAATTTGAAAACCCCATTTTCTTGGTTTGTTTCAGAACAATGAAATCAAATTCAAAAGCTTTGCTATTGATCAATTATTGATCTTATGTCAGAGTGACAGAACTTTTGGACTTTTGTGACTTCGGATTCTGCTTTGGTGCCAGAGAGGACTACTAATGGAAAGAGTCAGATTGTACGACTTTCGATCTTATTGACACATGCACCCACATTCTACACTGCCATTGTCAATTTTTTTCTTTGTTTAGTCCCTATCTTCTTTTTTAAAATTCATTTTGCTCAAATTCAATTTTAATTTCAATTTTAATCACATATTTTATTGAGTCTATAATTTTTTATAATTTTTTTTTTAAAATTTAGTCATTTTTATCAAAAATTTACTAAAAATTATTTTTTATCCGAACCGACTTAGTATAAGATTCAAAAATGATATTAGATTTTATTTGCGTTGCATGAAACGAAATTTTATTTATTATATAGTTCAAGACAAATGCCCATATGAAAAAAGGGGGCACTGATTGGATATTTTGATCAAAAAGCATGGATGGGTCGAACCAGACTATCATTTCGTCTGAGCTACTATAAAACTTGGATGATCAATTTGCGTCGAATTTAAATATAATGTACCGAACAAATTGTTGCTTATCAAATTGGAAAGTCTGTCCCAAGTCAAGAAGAAGAAAAAAAGTCAAAATCAAGGGTGGGTTGACCGCAATTGAGTTCTTTTGACCTTAATTTAAATTTAAATTTAAGCTTAGTTAGTTCAATTCCAATTGAAATTGAAAATATAGTCGTTATTGGGTCTCACTCGTCTAATAAAAGTCAACAATAACGATTAATTTTTCAATTTTAATTCGATTTTATTCTCTATCAAACACACTTTTAAGGATTCAATTAAAAAGCATATGTGGAAATGATGACATAGTGCTGACTTCAATACGACAGACTTGTATAACAAAGTCCGTACAGAACACAATTGGTACAGTTTTATACAGTTCAAATCTAGAAAACGCTTTTACACTGGGATATCGTGCTTTCTGAAATTCTTAGGAATTAAACTACTGTGACATGGCCCTGTCACAGTAGCATCACCCAATTCTTTTTGTCTTCTTTTTATATATGTATTTTCACATGGAATCAATTTCAAATGTAATAATTGGCAAATTTCCCTAATTAAAAATCAAAGGAAAAACTAGAATGTAAATTCTCAAACACTCATATTTGTGCAAACAAGTACTCTTCAACCTTCAATTTATGAATAAATAATTCTCGATATTTCAATTTTATAACAACGATAGTCTCAATGAACATCTGATCCAATTTGTCATTTAAATGGAGGTACTTGGAGCGCTATTTTGATAGTAAAATAAGTTTTATAAATAATTTAAGAAAAACCAATAATAGAGGAAAGAGAAACAGAAAGTATAATTCGAGTGTAGATTTGTTGTCTCCATTTGGTCGTTTTCCACTAAATTTTTGACACTTCATTGTTGTTAGCAAATAATGAGACGCTGAATGTGGCATCGATTAAATAATTGAAATATACTTAAAATTTGATTATATTCCAATGTTTTATTTCAAATGGACTGCACAAAATCTTGATTTCAAATCTTAATAATTCAAGTGCTGGTAAAAGTGAAAGTAAGCTAAGTTTAAATTATAAGTGAAAAAATGAGCTGTAAATGGTCTGACTGTAAATGGATGGAGCAATATAAAAACTATGATGAATTTGAAGAAAATGCTTACCAACTTTATTGAAGAAATACTTGATAAACATCACTCTCAACTTCATTTATTTTCTTGGCAATGACTAGAAATTACAAAGCATAAACAAAATGGACAAATCAATTAACTTCAATGGCTTTTGTCTTTATATATATTGTGTATGTATGTATGTATGTATGTATGTATGTATGTATGTATGTATGTATGTATTTCAACAAATATAGTGATAAATCAAAACAGTTATAAACTAGCTCTATTATTGTCCCTACAAAAGCACAGTGACGAGTTTCTTTGTATATCATTTTATTAATTAATTTGAATCGATTTCAAAGGTGGGTCACTAGCTTTTAGGAAGGCGACTATGAATTGTTAGGAACAGATACATCATACATGCATTCGTTTATCCTTCTTACATCTTCCCACCATTCACTATTTGATTGAGCTCGAAATGAGGGTAGTCCAAGTGGGGAATAGTTGACAAATATATAATCATGTTACTGTCTTTTTTTTTCCTTTCTTTCTAATTTAGCCCCCGATTTGACAAAGCTTTTTGAGAATATAAGTTGGGAGTTAACCCTGAAGGGTTACTCAATTGGTCAATCATTGCGTTTGTTCTTCAATGATCACTAGATCGAGTCTCATTAAAGGCACTGAGGTGAGTACACAACCGTAAACTTCAGGGTGTCATGGGATTAGTCGAGGTGCGCGTTAGAGCTGGTCCGGACATCCACGATTATTAAAATATATATATAAGTTGGGAGTCAAATAAATTGATGTATCATAAGATGTCATTTTTAAAAATAATAATAATAATCTAAATAATGTTCAGCGTTGATACCAAATTTGACGTCTTAGAAATTATCTTCAAAAGTAGCTACAAATCTTCTTTCTAAAATCTAACTTTAGTTAAAGTTAAATTTAAAAAAAAAAAAAAATTATGTATGCAACTTTATGCCTACACATTAATTGACTTTTGCTATCATCATGCACAAAGGTTTCACTCAATTCGCCCTTTTCTACCTGCACATACTTTTGACATTGTGATCATACCAAAAGTGGGAAGAAAAACATTTTCTTTGGATTTACTTTTCTTACAAAGTACATTTACCTTCCTAACACAATAATTAGGAAAATAGCATCAATCATACTAGCATGTTGGTTTTAAATTTTAAATTGAGCAAACTACTCATCTTATCTTGATTAAAACTGCACAATCAATCCTCACTAACTAGAAAATATAATGTCCTCGCTATTTTGAAGGTAAGTTACACTTTCTAACATGGACTAGTGCGCAAAATTTTGAAGTGAAGTCGGGGGCAAAACAAGAACTAAATTTTTAAGTGGATAAAAATTTAGAATTTTATTAGATATGACACAAATTTAGAATTGGATTAGATATGATAATGTAGGACCATTGGCTTTGGAGTTTAAAGAAGAGATGTATAGAAAATTAGCTAAAAGAGCTACTGCTCCGGAGAAACAGGCATAACTTTTAACTCGATTGTCAGATTTTCTATTATAATATGTTTTCGAAAAGGTCTTTCATTGCTCCATATCGTCCCAACTCAGATTCCCCGGTTGACGTCGTTTCCAACCTCAGATTTGTTGTTTAAGGCACATTGGCGGACAGTTGAAGTTTTATCGTTTTGTTGGTTTTTGCGTTTTTAGTTATTTTAATTTAGTGGATGTCTATTTTGATCTTTTTGCTTAAATAAGGATTTTCAAAAACTATTTAAAGGCTCTTTGTTATCAGAATGAATACAATTCGTTTTGGGTGCTATTATTTTCTGATGGATTTCAGTTTTCACTTGTTTGGACTTATGCTAGTAAATCCTTGACCCCCGTTTTGCATCATATGAACTTTCAAGCATAATTTAGTAATATTAAAATAACTGCGATCACTAATACCACCTAGACAAGAACAAGTCTTGTTGAACTAGTTGTCTTTGAAATATGCCTTCCCTAACTAACAAAAGGAAAATGTAACACATAACAAAGTTAAAATCTTAATCTTCTTCCCCAAGTCCCTGCACCGCAATCCAAATTGTCATCGCTAATACCACCGCGAGCATTCCCATTCATTTAGTAGACGAGGAAAGACAGAGTGCCGAACTCAAAATATAATGACCAATATGGAAGAAAAGAAAAGGGAGTGAAAGTGAAACAACAATTCACCATGTTTTTAACCATCTAAAAGAAACTATAGTTGAAGATTAGTTCTTACAGATATCAGAAAAGACAAAAATGAAATTCTTAAGCATTTTTAATATTGTGATCATTGTTAATGATAAAAATCGAATCAGCAAATCCTCTCACCTAACTATAACTTTGTTCTCCTAAATTCACTAGTTTTAATGCTCAAATTTGAAGCAAGAAAGGAAATAGTAGTTCTTTGCCAGCCTGGATGGCGATAGATTTTTTGAAACTCCTTTGCATTTGGCTTACGTTCGCCAGTATTGGATGAGGTTCATGAAATATATTTTAACAAGTAGTCCCTCAAGTTTGATTTTATTATTTATATTAAATTTAAGAGTTCAACGGTTCGATGTTTTGGGATCGCGAACTTCCCTGATGACTTGGCCCAATTTTATTGGCATTTACTGTGTGGGATAAATGGAACGTTTTTTAATCTTTAATGTTGATTCATGTATGATCATCGGTTCTTCATTTTTGTTTCTGGTTTCACTATATTTTCCTGGTGAATCATCTTTAGGTCTTATGCCAATGTTTTATTTAATTGAGCAAGATCTTGAAATTATCCCAATCTTCCTTTTGTCATACCACAGCCGCATGTTCGCGACTTTGATCTCGGCGTATATAATCCAGAAGCTAACAAGTTTGCTATGCAGAGATATACATTTGTGAGGGATCCCTATCCCAGGCATAATTCCAAATATTGTGATAAACCCTCATGCATTTACTTTCTCACAAACGCCTAGTCAACTTCTAGATACCACTCTTTGGGTAAAGGGATCATTCATAGGAACAACAGATGTGCAAGGTAGTCTACTTCACAGAATATGCCTTTTGACTATATAATAAATTTAGTTTCACGGATCATGCCTTTTGGTTATGTAATAGATTTAGTTCGCAAATATGATTTGCCTTGTAAGTTCTCTTTATTAATGAAAGTTTTCATTTTATCATTCTTTTTGCTTCGCAACCATTGTTGAGCTCGTAAAGTAGATAATTAATAAGGTTGATGAGTTCGCACATTAGGAATTCCAACGTGGAACTTTAAATAAGTTTGCGATTAACTTCAATGAGCTCACACAATCAAGGAGATAATTCACTTTATTGATAATGTTTTCTTAAATACATACCAATTTAGGGATGTTTAATGGATTCCCTATTTTTCCCGACGAGCTTGTATGTTCCTGACCCTACAACTTCGACTATCGTATATGGTCCTTCCCACTTTAGGTCAAGCGAACTGGAACTCATTTCATTGTCTGCAACAAATACTTTCTTTAAAACTAAATCGCCTATTTTAATGATTTTCTTGCGGACCTTGGAGTTGAAATATCTTTCTATCCTTTTTTGGTATGCGAAGAGCTTGACTTAAGAGTCATCCCACTTTTCTTAGCTTCTTAATTTTTTTCATTTTTGTATCATATTTTTCTTGTCGAACCGACACCAACTTCGACTAGTACTATGGCTTTCTTTCCATATGCTAGGGGAAAAGGGGTTTCTTCTATAACGGTTTTCGTGGTGGTATGGTATGACTATAAGATTTTCTGAATCTCATCAGCCATAAACCCTATGTCATATCTAACTTCCTTTTCAGGATGATTTTTAATGATTTATAGATAACTACCTGTCCATTGGCTTGGAAATAATATGAGGTGGAGAAATGTCTTGAGATACCTAATTTTTTCGCACATTACTTTCAGCTTTTTCCCTTGGAATTGTGTACCACCATTGAAATTATAGTTTGGTACTCCTAACTAGTAGATGATGTTCTTTTTCATATAAATTTACAAGTGTTAGCCTTCGTGATATTCACAAGGGGTTTGACTTCTGCCCACGTAGTAAAATAGTCTACTGCCACGATTAAAAATCTCATATTGGATCTTCCCCCGCGTAATGGTCAAGTGAAGTCAATTCCCCATTTGGAAAAGGGCCCAAGGCCACTACAGTTACCAGTTCTTGTACAGTTTGTTGTAGACTAGATGCGAACTTTTGACATTTTTCACATTTTCTGACAAAAATTATTGTTTCTTTCCTCATATTTGGCCAATAGTAACGTTATTTCAAAGCCTTTTGCGTTAGAGAATTTCCATTAGCATAGTGTTGCGTTTTTTATATCGCAAGTGTACGATATCTAGTATAGTGAACCTTTGAGTCCGGATTATCGTTCCTACGAAAACTATACTTTAGACTTAATCTACTTTTCATAACTCCTATTTGATAACAGATAAATAAAGAATGTTAATAGTTGTGAATATTATTTTTCTTTTGTGAGCTAACTAACTTAAACTAATGGAAAGTATAAGAAGATTGCAAACACTGATTGAAAGAAGATTCGAATACATAATGAATATTAGGATAAAACAAGTTCATCTAATGATCACCTCAATTCTTAATTCTAGATTCTAGCCTAATGTAGTGTTCAATCGAATTCTTCTATAATATTCAATTTACCCCTCTTGAGTTCTCATTAACCCTATTTAACTAATTCAATTTTATATCTCTGTTAGTTGTGAATATTATTTTTCTTTTGTCAACTAACTAACTTAAAGTAATGAAAAGTATAAGAAGATTGCAAACACTGATTAAAAGAAGATTTGAATACGTAATGAATATTAGGGCAAAACAAGTTTATCTAATGATCATCTCAATTCTTGATTTTAGATTCTAGTCTAATGTAGTGTTCGATCGAATTCTTCTATGGTATTCAATTTACCCCTCTCGTATTCTCATTGAGCATATTTAACTAATTCAGTTTCATATCTCTATGCGAATTACCCTTAGTTAAACGAAATATAGTTCTAAGAATTCCTATTACAATTGCAATAATTAGTATAGGTATCTATACACGTTATACTACTTTACCGAATTTTATTATACGATCTAAGCCTCAAACTTACTTCTCGTTTCATAAGAAACTCAAGTAATCATCAAACTATTGGTCAGATAATTCAAAGCATTAAGCTAATAAAAAAAATCAACACATAAAAGAATATACTATAGAAATATTTGAATAAAAGAATCAAAAATCACAAAAGACTACAGTGTTCGCCCTAATTTAAAGTTTAGTTACGCATAATGTAAAAGGAAAAATAAATAAATATCTTTGAGTATATCACCGGATTAATTGAATAAAGATATAGAAAAGAATTAACTTTTGCACCAAGGTCTTCTCCCACTTCCAATCTTTGCTTTAAACTTGAATTCCATGATGAATTTCTTCTTTGGATTTAGTTTTTTGATCTCTCGTTGTATCTCTCTCTTTTTTCACTGTCTAGAACCCATAATTCGTGCCTACTTTGGTCTATTTATAGTTTCATACACGTTCTTGGCCAAATTGGAGTCTTTTTTGGGCTTCTCGCGGCCCATTCAATCAAAAACCTACTTGTAAGCCCAAGCGCCGCAATATTTTTCCAACAGCGCTTGGGCGATATGGTGGCAGCGTCTTGCTGAAAAATACTCTATTGTGGGTATAATGCAGTGCGACGTTGCATCTCTGTACTTTTTTCTATCTTTTCCAGGTTCTTGGGTGCTCCATTAATGGCGCCTAAGCGCTAATTTTTTGCCCCCATTTTTCCACTTTGGCTTGTTTATACACTTCAACACTCGTTTTTCACCTCTCTACCATACATTCAAAACAACACTAGCTAACACATTAAAAACATTCCATAATCATATAATCAAGCCAACAATTAAGCTAAATTGGTATAAAACTCGTGAATAAAACATACTCATCACATGGTTTCCACATATACCCTCATGGATTTCTTTTATTACGTATATAACCTCATCTTCATCTATAAATTTGAGTAGATGGAGTATAAACCCTCGCATAATAAGATATCATATTGTAGTGTGCATTTTGCAGCTCTTATTCGCAGTTTTTGTACTGCCTTTTTATCTTGGGGAGAATCACATTTTTCAGATAAGAAATGATGGCATGCATCTACGAGGTCTTATCATGTATTCAGACATTGAAAATGTGAATGGAGCTGTAAATCACTTTTCGCTTCTATATTTTGAGCTTGCATTTCTTTTGCTATTTATAGGCCTGCCTATATAACTTTATATTATACCATATTGTTGGTTGCTTTGAACATGATCCTTAATACACAATTCAATTTTACCATTTTGGGCTTGTCGGGATTATATATGTTCCAAAACCAATTTCTCTGGACGATCTATCCACAAATAATTTTCATGTCCTCTGTTCGAGCTTTTCCTCGAGATTGGAAAGAGAGAATAATTTTGCAACAAAGTCAGTCAATGTTTTTGCTTTGATTGCAGATCGTCCTTTGTAGCTTATTCGAATTGTCCTAGCTCTACTGCCTATTTCATTAGCCATCCCGATGTATCAGGTTTTTGTAGTACTTGCTTGAGTGGAAAATTAGTAAGCACTTAAATGCTATGGCTTAAAAATAAGGTTGTTTTTGTAATGCTGTAACTAAAGAAAGGGGCCAATTTTTCCATATCTGGATATTTCGCCTCTGCTACTTGCAGATTTCACTTACGTAGTAGACTGGTAGTTATTGTTGTCATTTCTCTTTTACCAGTACTGATCTGACCGCCACTTTAGAAATTGTCAAATATAGCAACGGTTTATCCTCCTTTTGGGTTTAGCTAATAGGGGTGCTTTCCTCGAATGATCTTTTAAAGCTTGGAATGCTTGTTCACACTCGTTGTTCCATTCGAATTTATTTCCTCATTTCAACACTTTGAAAAAGGTGGAGTATTTGTCCATTGCTTATGATACAAACCTCCTCAAGGTGACTACCCTTTTTGTTAGGCTTTGTACCTCTTTTGGTTTAAATAGAGATCGTATATTTTAAAGCCTGAATCTTGTCAGGGCTTGTTTCAAACGGGGAACTTTTCAAATTTAACTCCATAGGTGCATTTAAGTGGATTGAGTTTTATCCTATATTTTTGCAATATGTTGAAAGACTCTTCCAAATGTATTAGATGGTCCTCAGCTTGAAAGCCTCTTCCAAATGTTTAAAATGGTCATATTTGCTCTGCGAACATTTTGTTCGCTAGCGTTTGGTATGTAGTCCCTGCATTCTTAAGCCCAAATGACAGTTCTTATACTAGTATAGTCCTCGATCTGTTATGAATACGGTATGTTGCTCGTCAAGTCCATACATAGGGATCTGATTATATTTCGAATACGCATCCATGAAGTTTAGTAGCTTATGTTCCACAGTTGCATCCACAAGTTGATCAATTATGGGGAGCGAGAAGCTATCTTTAGAACAAGCTTTATTTAAGTCTGTGAAACATTGGCACATTCACCATTTTCGTTACTCTCGGTACTAAGACTAGATTACATACCCACATGAGATATTGAGCTTCACAGATAAAATCATTCTCTAATAGCTCATCCACATCACTTTTCAATGCTCCATACTTTTTGCGCTCATTGGTCAGCACTTTTGCATCTTGAGTTTGACCTTTGGATCGATTTCCAAAGCGTAACTGGCAAGTTTGGGATCTATACCCACCATGTCAGCATGCTTCTAGGCGATACATTCAGGTTCACAACTAAGAAGTTTTTTAGCAATCCTTCCATAGGTCGCTCAATTCCTTGCCAATTTTTTAGATCTTCGCTCTTATTTTCTATGCTAGCTAAAAAACTTTCTAACTTTTCAATTGCAATCGCTTTTGATATGCAATCAGTTATGTAGGGCTTAATAAAGTCATCAATATCCAGTTTATCCCCATGATCTTCATAGGAGCTCTTATGTGTCATTTTCTATTACTTTCATGGTTTATGTACATGATTCCATGATTATGCTTTAAGGATGTTTCATCTCTATTCGTAAAATACCTCACATTAAGGACGTTTCATCTTTATTCGCAAAATACCTCACGTGGGACTAACAGATGCAAATGATTATATCTGCTTATTTCAAGGCAGACCTTCCAAAGATTTCGTTGTACGCGAATTTATTCTTAACAATATTAAGGGTGTGTTTGTCACCCATTAATGAGTGAAGAATGATGTAAGGAATATTGGTAGACAAACAGGGGCTAAAATTCATATATCATTGGTATGCTTGGGGCACCTCTCCTATCTTACCAACAGAGCGGACTATCCACGAAGGATTGAGCCTCCTTGGATTAAGTGGTAAGTTTTCGACACAGGTATCCAAAGATTATATTTCTGCATTCGATCAAATGCTTCGTCTACAGCATGCTTTTGGTGCTTTCATTGTCCAGAAGTATGCAGGGAAGGCATTCTCTAGCTATTGATTTCTGGATCACGTTCACTTCATCCTCAATTCCTGAAATTTTAATTATAGGCTATACAGATTTAATTGAAGAAGTCAATGATTGCAGATTACCTGTGTGCTTACCTTTTTCCAATATACTTATTCTCCTGGCTTTCTATTTTTAGCACAGAGTACTACGTTCCGCCATCAACGCTCTGAGATCCTTAGTCACCCTTCAAATAGCCTCCACCGCTAAGGTTGCCTATGCATTTGTCAGAGCATTGCTGATCTCATGTTTCTCATTATCCAATGCTCCGGCTAATACTAGGCCATCCTTTGCTTAGCTCATTTATCTAGATCTCAAGTTTTTCTCTATTTGAGCGTAGAATTTCATGGTTTTCTTTGTTCAAAGTTTCTCGTAGACGATGCCAATTTGTTGATGGTAAAAATTAAATCAGTAAATCCTCTCACCTGACCATGATTTACTCTTCCTAAACTCACTAGTTTCAATAGATCATAAACCGATCTTACCTGAGATCACAAATCATAAGTTTGTCTATAAAAAATGGCTCTAATTGTTTTGGTGTCTATAATTGATTTCTTCTATGTGATACTAATCTCAAACTTTACACATTTCAAACTTGGAGCAAGAGGAAAAATAGATATTTGAGAGGAAGATATTTGAATTGCATGCCCTTCCTCTTTCAGGTGTGGGTACTTACAAATTTTCTTCCAAAGATTTAGGATAATTTTGTTATTTAAGGAGAGGTTAAAGTTGGCAACCTTTTATTAGCCGACTTATAACTGATTTTGTTATCACGTTTGTTAACGTAGATGTCATGTTGGTATTACAATCCCATGAAGTCACCAGAAACAACAAAATATAGAAAGAACACAAGAGAATTTTTTCGCCCTAAGGCCCGGATGTTCACCCAAATTAGGGCTAGTCACCCGTTGAGCATTCACCTT
>CAIGRQ010255625.1:0-12303 GCA_903798375.1 Fraxinus sp. D2006-0159 | reverse complement strand
AGTGAGGGAGAGATTGGCGGAGAGTTTGTTGAGCTGGAACAGTTGGATGTTGATCCAGTCAAGGTAACTTAACCTAAGGAAGCTTCAGTTCCTGATCCACCACAGACATCAAATGAGTTGGTTATTTCAACCAAGGATTCTACTTTTCATAATAAAGCTAAACCACCTAAAGAACCTTTGTCCAGAATCAAATTGGCCCTAAGGATAATGTGATTAGAGATTAGAAGAAGGAATGAGACTTCGCAAGAGGATTTTGAACAACTTGTCATATGCGAGCTGCGTCTCAGATTGAACCAAAGAAGGTTAAGAAAGCCCTTAGGGATGAATGTTGGGTTAATGATATACATGATGAGTTAAATCAGTTTGTTAAAAACAAAGTTTGGAACTTAGTGCCTAGACCTGATGATTGTAATGTTATTGGTANTGCGAGCTGCGTCTCAGATTGAACCAAAGAAGGTTAAGAAAGCCCTTAGGGATGAATGTTGGGTTAATGATATACATGATGAGTTAAATCAGTTTGTTAAAAACAAAGTTTGGAACTTAGTGCCTAGACCTGATGATTGTAATGTTATTGGTACTAAGTGGATATTCAAGAATAAGACTGATGATCAAGGTACCATTATGAGAAATAAGGCTAGGTTGGTTGCCTAGGGATACACTCAGGTTGAAGGTGTTGATTTTGATGAATCTTTTGCCCTAGTAGCTAGGCTTGAGTCCATTAGAATTCTTCTGGTGGTTGTCTGTACTTTGGGTTTTAAGATGTATCTAATGGACGTTAAGAGTGCCTTCCTGTATGGTATTCCTTAGGAAGAAGCCTACGTGGAAAATCTAAAAGGTTTGTTGATCCGAAATGTCTTCACTATGTGTATAGGTTGAATAAAGCCTTGTATAGGCTGAAACAAGCTCCTAGAGTTTGGTATGATCAGCTTACTGTATACCTCCTGGAATATTGTTTCGTGAGAGGTGGTGTAGACAGAACCTTTATCACCATAGCTCAGATCTATGTGGTTGAAATCGTCTTTGGTTCTCCTGTTGATTTCCTTGCTCATGAGTTCGCTGAGTGTATGAAACAAGAATTTGAGATGAGCATGATTGGTAAATTAAAGTACTTTCTTGGTCTTCAAGTCAAGTAGACTGATAAGAGATTATTCATATCTCAATCAAAATGTGCCAAGAATCTTGTCAAGCGGTTTAGGTTAGACAGTAAGAAACACACTAGAACTCCTATGATCCACAGTATCAAGTTAGGTTTAGATCCTACAGGCAATAATGTTGATCAAACACTGTATATGAGTGTGATATGTAGTCTGCTTTACCTCACTGCTATTAGTCCTGACATTGCATTTCGTGTAGGGGTTTGTGCGCATTTTTAGGCTAATCCTAAGGAATCACACTTGAGCGTCGTGCGACGTATTATTAGATATGTCAATGGTACTATTGATTAATGGATCCTGTACTCTAGGGACTCTAATCTTGATCTTGCTAGTTATTCCGATGCTGATTGGGTTGGTAATATAGAAAGAGTACTTCTGGTGGTTGTTTTTATGTTGGTGCAAACATCGTTGCTAGGATGAGTAAGAAACAAAATTCTATCTCATCCACAGCCGGGGCCGAGTACATTGCAGCACTCAACTGTTTTGCATGAAGCAGATGTTGAGTGATTATGAGATTAAACGGTGTACTATGACTGTATTTTGTGAGAACATCAGTGCCATTAATATTTCCAAAAATCCTGTTCAACACTCTCGAACTAAACATATTGACATCAGACATCATTTTATTCGAGAACTTGTGGAAACTCAAATTGTGAATCTTGAACATATTTCTACCGAGAACCAATTAGCTGATTTATTTCCTAAGCCATTGGATGGTCTTCAATTTGAATCTCTTAGAATAGGGATATTCCACATTCTCATAAGAATCTCTTCCTCTCGTAGACAATTTCATGATGTGAAATGCCCCATCTCTCTCACTTTACTGCTTGCTATGCAATAATGGAAAATATCGAGAAATCTATTTGAACCATGAAATCGATATGCAGCAAAAGATAGTCATAGGAGATAGCATATGCTTCATTTTGAAAAAAAAAATTCTCAATTTTCAAAGGCACGAAAATGACCATGTACTGCAAAAAAGTACCTTCAGCAGCTATACTCGATTAAAGCAACCATTCAAGAATACATTATATGAAAAAAAACATTCTTAAAAACCATTTTATTGTATTTACTTGGCCAATAATGAAGATTTATATTACCCTAAAACTACACAAATATATATATATATATATATATATATATATATATATATACGGGTAGAGGTTATTAATGCTGACAATACTTTAACTTAGTTTGCTCAAATAGCATGAAATGATTTCAATTGAATATCTTTGTAAATACAATCAACAAATCATCTCACTAGCTATAACTTTCACCTCCTAAATTCACTAGTTTTGATACTTCAACTAGAACAAGATGAGAAATAACTATTTCAGAGGAAGATATTTGAATTGTATGCCATCTTCTTCAAATAAGAGGATATTTATACATTTCCCTTCAAGCATCAAGGTAATTTGGTCATTACGAGGGAATGACAGGTAGTGATCCCTTATTAGTTATATTGTACTTGATTTGGTTAGGAGTCACAATTTACTCTCTTGCCCAAGTGTCCTTTATTGACAACCTATAGCCAGCCTCAATATAACGAATGGTTTGTGGGCTTTACGCAAGCTTTCTATTTCTTAGCTCTCATTACATCATTTTACTCTTTGCCACCAACCATCTAGGTTCGTTGACTATATTTCAAAGGTTAACAAATAGCCCCCCAAGTTCGATTTTAATATTTATATTAAATATAGGACTTCATATGTTATTATTGGCGAAGTTATTGAGAATTCTTCGCCCTGCCTTATTCATCCCTGCTTGCTAGAGGGAATATTGAAGAAATATATCGACAACCATTACCATTTTATGCACGTAGATGGGCTTTATTTGCATTCTTCTTGGTTAGTGGCCCATAACTCCTTTGGTCGAACGTGGGTTGCCCATGGCTTGATCATTTTGTCTTCGAATTCTAATGGCAGCCTATTCATTTTATCCTTGTTCAGGATCTTTCCCACAATGTCTTCCCAAACTGACTCTTAGAGGTTGTAATTCCAAAGGTGATACTTCTTGCAACTCTTCCTCTTTTATAGAAATTTTATGTTTTGGTGCACTTTCCTATAAAGCTGTAACTCAATCTAGAGTATGTGTTAACCTAGAAATTTTTGGTCAAACAAAAAGTTTTCGACATAGGGCTGGAACAAGTAATGTGAGATACGAAACCTCCAATATGCCTAGGGCTGTCAATGGATCGGATATGGATTGGATCCACCCATATTCGATCCGATCCGATAAGAATAATTCATGGATCCGATCCGATCCGATAATCAGATGGATATTTGATTGTTAAATCCATATCCGATTTGCTATGTTATCGGGTATCCGATCCGAAATAGTTTACACATTCATTTTTATTGCAATATAAGGAAATAACCATATTAACGTGTTGGCAAATGGCATATTCATGAACAATCCACAAGATAATACCAAGTTAAAACAAACCAAAATATGCATATTTCAATGATTATATATCAAACAAATGTTCTAGAGAGAAGTAAGCAACAAAAACTAGGAAAAAAAAATCAACGCATGTTTAGAAGTTTCGGCTCTTTCTCCATTTCATATCACCCATCATTCCATCACACCTACAAAAAAAAGACGATTGAGAATAAAATGGTGTACAAAATAGATATCATTTCAAAAAATTAAAAACATAAATTTAAAAGTAAAACTTACATAAACTTCAATATTTAAGGAACATTATTTTTGGTTTTGTGGGGCCTTGTTTGTAGCATTCATGTCAAGTTCTACAAGGACATTACAAATTAAGTACTTATAAGGAATAAATAATAATATATAGCAACTCGAAAAAAACATATACTCAAACTCAATAATCAGCATACTTACTTTGCTTTTTCAAGGAGGGAAGCCAATCTTGTGTAGTCACCGAAGCCTCTACAGTTTCTGGAAGCAATGAAGCACAAAAATCATCAATTACTCTTCCTCCAACACTAAATGCAGCCTCAGACACAACGGTAGTTGCTGGAACAGCTAATATGTCACGAGCAATTTTTCCAAGAGTAGGGAATTTAACACTATTAACCTTCCACCAATTCAAAACTTTAAAATTTTCAGTTCTTGGAAATAGTGGCTCCTCCAAGTACTTCTCCAACTCTGACTTTTTAGAAGAACACGACAAATTAGAAGATCGAGATTATGCTGACCAAAAATCAAACCCACTCAATTGGTCATCTAGAGAAGCCCGCATTCCATGATCAGTACTAAAACCAAGTTCTTGACTTACTTCCACTTGAGATGAACTATCATCATACTCATTGAACAGGTCAAATATGGCCTTACGAACTCTTTCCGTATACTTATGAGCATCAACACCATAGAGCTTATCATAATAATATTCAACCAAATCCATTTTAAATCTTGGATCAAAAACAACAACAATTGCTAATACCAAACAACACTCTTCCCAATATTTAACAAACTTCAGTTTCATAGGGCCAACCATCATACACAAAAAGCTATGCTAACTAATTTCCCACTTAGATAAATGTAGTTGAATATTACAAACATCGGGAAAAAATACATTTGATGTGGGAAAATGAGAACCAGAAAAATGATTTGTTGCATCATAAAATATTCTCAAGCAATCACATAGAAATTTAGCAATTTTCCGTTCCTCATCACTTGGATAGAGTTTATAATTACGATCTGTTTGTGCTAAGCGCCAAAGCACCTCTTTCATCTCTATTGCACTTTCAATCATTTGAAAAGTGGAATTCCACCTAGTAGAACAATCCATCTTCACCTTATTCTTATCTTTCAACTTAAGTTGATTTTTTGCATGAGTAAATTTATGTGTTGCATATGGAGACCTTTTCAAATACTTCACAGTTTCTCTAACATTACGAATAAACTCTCCAATTAACTTTAACCCATCTTGCACAATCACATTAAGAATATGAGAACTACAACGCACATGAAATAACTCACCTTCCAAATGTATAGCAGACTTGTCACAAAGCCAACTTTTCAAGCTTCTTACCATCACATCATTGACGCTAGCATTGTCAACCACCATGGCGAACAATTTTTTCTCCAGATTCCATTCCAAAATCATATTAGTGATATATCTGAAAAGTGTTTCAGCATCATGAGGATATTCAATGCATCTATAACAAATTATATTTTTTGTTCAATTCCCAATCATCATCAATAAAATGAGATGTCAAGCATATATAACCAATATCTTGATGATCAGATGTCCAAAGATCAGTAGTTAGAGTGATTCTACCAGGAAGTTTCTCCAAGTGGTTGTATAACTTCTCATTCTCACTTTTGTAAACTTCAAATACATCAGACCTCACTGTATTTCTCGACACAAGTTTAAACATTGGTTGCAAACCATTACAAAAGATCTCAAAATATTCATGTTCAGCCATATTAAAAGGATAATTATGCATGATAACCATCTTAGCAAAATCCATCCTACTTTTCAATTGGTCAAACTTATGATTTTTAACTTTGGCAGCAGCCTCTAAGGAATCTTTGGAAATGGATAGCATTTGTTGACCAATGTCCATACTACCTTTCCCATTACACCTTTTCAAGTGATTCTTTAAGTGGCTAGTTCTTTTACCACACTCCCCTACAAATTCTTTACGACAATGCTTGCACTGTGCAATCTCATTTCCTTTTGGCCCTTTAAATTTTACAAAATCATTCCATGCCTTGGATGTCAATTTTCGTCTCTTAAGAGAAGGTGGAGGTGAATCTTCAACTTGTATAACATTCCAAGCATCATCTTTTTTCTCCGCTTCAATGCCAGTCTTGTCAGCCATTTTACGTATTTAAAAAGTCCTGAAATCAAGATTAAAATGAGAAAATTGGGAAAGAATGCAACAATTCAAGTAGATACTAATTGAAGATTTGACAAAATCCATCATTCTCATTCAATAATGAATAATTGGTATATAGATGTAACAGAAAAGTTACTGGACATATAAGGAAAAATGGTAAAGAAATGTAGAAAGCAAGTCCTCTATCGAGAATAGACTGTTACTACACAAATGGATTGTACAGATTAAGTGGGGTATAATGCTATAAAAAACCGAAAGAGAAAAATATACAAAAACAAAATAGAACTCCAGGTTCGAGGATAGACCACTATCTTTAAGGCATTGTCGAAGTAGACTTTCTGTATCACTAGTTCAGTACAAGTTACAAACTTTATAGCATTATCATTCATTTCATCAATTTTCTAGGAAAAGCTTTGTAGATATGCAATAAGTGGTGGAGAAACTACTCAAATCCTTCCTGGTGCATTAACAAAACATGCATTCTCCACTTTTTACTTCTTTAATATCTTATTAGGGGTAAACTAATTTTAGAAACTCTCGTAGTCAATTTTTGGACTCCCATTTATTCCCATTGCCGATATTTAACATTATTAAGTTCTAGAACATAAGACACTAAAGATATGTCTTTATTATTAATGGTATCCATGCACTTAATCTCATCTAATGTTTCCTACAAATTTGATTACTGCACTCCCCTTTATGAAAGTGAATGTTGTAAACAAGTGCAAATCAACCAACTTCTAGTTTTACCGTGAGCACAGGACACAAATGGAAACATTATGTCAATTAATTTTTCTAGAATCCTCCGGGATAAGGGAACAAATAATCAAAAACATAGGCTGTGATAAAAAAAACCCAATAAGAGAAAATATGATTAAAGATTTTACAAATGCAAGCTAACAGACTTCAAGAAAAAAAAATCCCCAAATAACAAGATTCTAAACAGGAAAAGGGAAATGAAAGTCACCTATTTGAAACCCGAACAAGAAAATGCTCGCACAGACCGTCGAATGTATGAACAAAATATAAATGCAAATAATATGTATATATAGGTTGCAGAGAAGGGAAAAGAAAGGAGAAGTTTATAGAAGAGGGAGAACCAAAGAAGTCTATATCAAAAGTCAAGAGTGGAAAAGTTTTTGAGAATTTTATTTTCATTCTTGAAAGGACTGTTCGTATACATTGCTTGGGTTTTTGAAAGGTCCATTTCATTTTTCAAAGCTTCTTTGTATGTCTAGATATTTCCAATCATTTAGGATAATAGTATTATAAAATATATCATTATTATAAAAATTCGGATCGGGTTGTTATCGGATCGGGTTGACCTATATCCATATTTGCTCCATTTAGTTAATGGATTATCGGATTTGGATGACTAGGATTCTTTCTTGATTGAGATATTTTTTCTTGGCTTGACTTTTGGTACAAATTTCACGTGGGTCTCTTTCTTTTTGAACAAGACACTTTATCTTTCTCATTTTTTGTCTCTTTCTCTTGCAGTCAATAGTTAGTGTCTTCCTCTTCTTTTGGTGGTCCATTGAATCGATCTTTTAGCCTGTTGAGTGAAAAGTCTTTGTGTACACTTAGGTTTGAAATAGTGGCTAAGTGGTGTTGATATTTCTCGAACGCTTAGGTTCGATTTAGGGCTTGATCTTGGCTGTTCTTAGTAGATCTCTTGATTGATGATCCAAGCCAAGTGTGAAGAGTTTCTGGCCGGTTCTCTAGCTCTCTCTAGATGGTGATTTACATAGCATGGAAGGTTGTTCCTGAGCCTAACTGGTTCAACCATTAACAGGGAAGAAAAGCTCTAGTTTACTCACTATGTTATTCTCGGTTTCTATATGTATTTCTTATGATCTATACATATATATATTTTGTTAGCATCTGAGCTTTTAACTTATACTCTATATACATGTTAGCTTGTATTGTTGAACCAAAGTGAAGAATGTGGGCTTTTTTGATTCACCTAACTTGTTGGGCTAGTGCTTTGACCTGGATTGTGATACTTTGATTTATTTAAGACCATTTGATATGTTGGATGACTAGGATTCTTTCTTGATTGAGATACTTTTTCTTGGCTTGACTTTTGGTACAAATTTCACGTGGGTCTCTTTCTTTTTGAACAAGACACTTTATCTTTCTCATTTTTGGTCTCTTTCTCTTGCAGTCAATAGTTAGTGTCTTCCTCTTCTTTTGGTGGTCCATTGAATCGATCTTTTAGCCTGTTGAGGGGAAAGTCTTTGTGTACACTTAGGTTTGAAATAGTGGCTAAGTGGTGTTGATATTTCTCGAACGCTTAGGTTCGATTTAGAGCTTGATCTTGGCTGTTCTTAGTAGATCTCTTGATTGATGATCCAAGCCAAGTGTGAAGAGTTTCTGGCCGGTTCTCTAGCTCTCTCTATACGGTGATTTGTATGGCATGGAAGGCTGTTCCTGAGCCTAACTGGTTCAATCATTAATAGGGAAGAAAAGCTCTAGTTTACTCACTATGTTATTCTCGGTTTCTATATGTATTTCTTATGATCTATACATATATATATTTTGTTAGCATCTGAGCTTTTAACTTATGCTCTATATACATGTTAGCTTGTATTGTAATTTGAAGACTTTGAACTGTTACATTCCCAACATCATGTCCTTTGACATTTCAAACTATCGATCACTCATCCCTAGGCAGCATAGTTCTTCGTAGGCATTAATTGAATATGGGACTCACTGTCCCCCTTTCATTCCTTTAACTCCAACTTTTATAACATTGGTGTTCAAACTACCAAGAGTAAGTTGATTCGTTAGCTGCTTCACCTCTTAACTCCAAACATTTAATTGGTTGTTTTTATCGTTTATGTTTTAATGTCATTTTCCTTTCTGAGTTAGAGAATATCTTCACCTACATATTTGGGTTCTAGTGAGCCTACATGGGGCTAGCTATATTTCTACTAGGGATTTGACTTTCCAACCTACCCTGCAAATCCGGGAGACTGAAGTCACCTCCTACTGATGTTTTGGTCTTAGGGTCTAGCGAGAATTTTTGATGTAGAAGATCTTTACCCATTCGAGCTAGGAAACAAACTAAGTCAAGTGGGTCTGGATAAAGCTTAGCCCCGATACTTTCTTCGTCCCTCGATTTTGAATCTTTGCTTGGCCACCATTGCCATGATAAGCTAGACGTGGAATTTTATCCTCATTTCCTTCTTTCATTGCCCAGGTAGTCAGCTCATGTTATGCATTTTTTAATCTATCCTGGTAAGTATTAGCTCAGGACCTTATTCCCATACAAAGAGGAAAAATGATTGATTCTCATATGTCACGACCTACAATATTACTCCAAGATCACCAGGCGGAGTATGAGCCATGCATTAATCAAATCAACGAATTAAATAGGAAGGTCTATTCTTTGAAAGAGGAATGTGATGCATTTTAAGCGAGCCTATGTATAGTTGAGGAGGAGAAATCAAAATATAGGGCCATGTGCCGAAGTACCGAGGACTATGATAAGGCCAGAGCTACTATTTTTGTCGATGTTAGGAGATTGGCCTCAAATTTGATGCAGACTTGGTTGGACAACATAGCCTATTTCGAATGAAAGAGTTGTGAATTATCAACCCGAAGATGGTACTCCAAATGGCTAAAATTAATTATTTTCTTTCAATAAAAGAAGATATCGAGGCACGGGGATGAGCTAACTTCACTCCGTCAAAAGTTAGAAAATAGCGAGGCTAAACTTTATATTGCGGAGTCTGCAGTTACTAAATGAACGGCTTATAAGGCCAAACTTCTTAAAGAATTCATGCAAGAGTGGGGAAACAAGATTCTTATAGTATCAGGAAATTTCATCATGAATGGAATTGAGACTTTTTTGAGGTTAGAATTTCTTGAATTTATATATGCTTCGTCCTTCTACAATAAATAGGATTCTTTACTAAGTGGATGTCACGCTCTTTCCATTGTCCTAACCCAGCTCTTTTAAGAAAGACTACAACTATATCATTTCTTTTCTAACTTCTAGAACAACATAATACTCTATGTAGTAGAAAGAGCAACTATCTTCTGCAACTTAGACATTCAACCAACTCTTATACCACCTAAAGTGTATACATATCTAGTAGTACTATTCCCATTACTACCCATTCTATCTAGTCAAAAGTCGAAGATTTTATTTCCAAGTCAAAGTTGAATTGGCAAAGTCATAGTCAAATAGGACTCAAATGAAGCAAATTATTTTAGTGAGGGTTTATTTTGGAAATTTATTATAAATGAGGTTTTAAGTTGGATAAAAGGGACTTATTTATTTAGTTTTGGAAGTAAAAGACTTAGTGTTATTTTGTTTGGTAGATGAGGGACCTCTTGTGAAAATACTCCACTAACTTTGAAATTAAAACCCATTTTCCATCCATTTTCACACAACACACATGCAGAGAAGGCAGAGACCAAGAAGAGGAAGAAAAAAAAAGGGGAAATAAGGAGAGGAAAAGAAGGGAAAATGAAGAGAAAAAGGAAGGAATCTGCCAACGAGATTAGAGTGTGGATTCTAACTTTCTTCTTCTATTTGGAGGTAAACTCGAAATATATTTTGGTTCGATTTTGTGGTGAGATTTTAGGGTTTTTAATTTATAGCTTATGCTTGAAAAATTATTATAAGGGAGTTGTCTATTTGGGCATTTTGAGCTATTCATTCTAGTGGATTGGAAGAAATGGTACTTGGATATTAGGGTTTTGATATATAGGTATAATCCAAAAATTTGGGAAAAATGGCATTTTCATTATTTTTCTTTGTGATTGTTACGTGATATTAAGTTAGATTAGTTAAAAATAATTTATTTTGTGCTTGAGTTCCTAATTGGATGAATGTGGAGATTATAAGAAAGGGGTATTTGATAAGATTTATGTATTTAGCTAAAAGAAATTTGAAATGAGGAATGTGTAGGATTATTGACATAAAAATCTTGTTGAATCTTGACGGAGCGGATGAGAAAAATTAGTATTAATAAGTTAGGATAGTAGAGTAATTCAAATTGAGTGAATGTATGTTTAAGTTAGCCATATGAGATGGAAATATCAAGTATCAGCTTATTGCATACTGAGGGATATATATATTTTATTTTGAAGTTGATATGGGTGATTATTGAGAAATCCCTTATAACTTAATATGGATGAAATTGAAGTGGTTGGAGTGTGATCTTTTCAGGAGGGGATTTGGACATGGGAACAGCATACCAGCCTCGTTAGCCCAGCCTATATCTGTAAGTGGAGAACTTACTTTTCCAAAAATAAGATTTATAATCATGTTTATTTAATATGAATGTTTAAATGATTTCCAATTTGAGATGTTGATGTACAAAGACTGCTTTCAGGTCTCGATATGGCCATTATCAATTTTTGGTGATGCCATTTGGATTAACTAATGCCCCGGCTACATTTATGGGTCTGGTGAATAGAGTGCTTTACCCATATCTAGATAAATTTTTTATTGTCTTCAATGATGATATATTGGTCTATTCTCGCAATCGTGATGAGTATGCTGAGCACTTGAGGATTATTTTACAGACTCTGCCAAATGAGCAGTTATATGCTAAGTTCAGTAAATGTGAATTTTGGCTTGACAGAGTGGTGCTTCTAGGTCATGTTATCTCTGCGGAAGGCATATATGTAGATCTTGTAAAACAAGGGCGGTGATGAAATGGGAACGCCCTACTAAAGTGATAGAGATATAGAGTTTCCTTGGACTAGCAGGTTATTACCGTCGATTTATAAAGGGGTTTTCCAAAATTGCCCTTCCCTTGACCAGTTTGACTCGAAAGGACTCTAAATTCGTGTGGACTGAGCAATGTGAGAAACATTTTCAAGAATTGAAGAATAGATTGGTTTCTATACCTGTAGTTACTCTTCCTTCACTAGGTGAAGAGTTTACAGTGTACAGTGATACTTCACGCCAAGGTTTAGGTTGTGTTTTGATTATAGCTTATGCTTCAAGATAATTGAAGAAGCATAAGATTAACTACCCAACACATGATTTAGAGTTAGCTGCAATGGTGTTAGTACTGAAGATTTGGAGACATTATCTTTACGGTAAGAAATGTCAAATATTTACCTATCATAAGAGTTTGAAGTATGTCCTTTATTAGAAGGAACTGAATTTGAGACAAAGAAGATGGTTAGAGTTGATAAAGGATTATGATTGTAAGATTGACTATCATTCGAGAAAAGCTAATGTGGTTGCAGATGCTCTAAGCAGAAAGACTAGTTCTTCCTCTCAATCCAATGCAGTATATGCAGCTTTGTGGTGTAAGTTCAGGAAGTTGCATGCTCAGTTGTCAGCTACTACTTCAGGGGCG
>CAIGRQ010255617.1:0-10202 GCA_903798375.1 Fraxinus sp. D2006-0159 | reverse complement strand
ACCACAAAAATTGAATCCCGTCCTTTCTTAGTCCTAGGTAAACCCAAAACAAAAGCCATTGAGATATCAACCCAAGGTTCACTAGGAATGAGTAAAGGAGTATACAATCCATGGAGTAGAACCCTAGGCTTAGCATGTTTACAAGTTATGCATCAACCACAAGTTCGTTCTATCAATCCTCATTTTAGGCCGATAAAAATGTTCTATTAACATCTCTAAAGTCTTTAAAACCCCAAAGTGACCCATTAGTCTCCCAATGTGTACTTCTCTAACCAACAATTCACGCATGGAATAATTAGGAACACATAGTTTATTTTCTCGAAACAAATAACCCTCATGCTTAAAGAATTTGTCTACCACTCCCTTATTACATGATTCATATATGCTGGAAAAATCTTAATCATTCACATACATGTCCACCACATTTTCCTTACCTTATTTGTACCAGCTAACATAGGAAGATGTCTCAAAAAATTTCATCCATCTAGCATGCCTTTTGTTCAGCTTACCTTGACCCCGCAAATGCTTCAGTGACTCATGATTAGTGTAAATCACGAACTTCTTCGGCCATAGGTAATGCTGTCATGTCTCCAAAGCTTAAACAAATGAATAAATCTCCTTGTCATATGTAGGATAGTTGAGCGCTGCTCCACTTAGCTTTTCACTGAAATAAGCTATCGGCCTCCTATCCTGCATTAAAACTGCTTCTCAATCTCGAAAGTTTTATCAAAATTAGGTAGTACTAAAATCGGTGCTTCACACAACCTTTCGCTAATAGTGTTGAATGCATGCTCTTGTTCATGACTTATTTAAAACCTACACTTTTTTTTTAACAACTTCAGTGAGTAGCGTGGCAAGTGTGCTAAAATTCCTTACAAATCGCCTATAGAAACTAGCCAAACCATGAAAATTTCTTACTTTGGTTATACTTTTAGGTGTTGGCCATCCTTTAATAGATTTTATTTTATCTTCATTTACCTCAATTCCCTTAGCACTAACCACATATCCAAGAAACACAACATTTTCCATGCAAAATGTGCACTTTTTAAAGTTAGCAAAAAGTTGTTCTTTTCTTAAAACTACTAGCACACACCGCAAATGTTTAATATGTTCATTGAGGTCCTTACTCTAGATTAAAATGTCATCAAAGTAAAACACAACAAACTTGCCTATAAATGCACAAAAAAACATGGTTCATTAGACGTATAAAAGTGCTCGGTAAATTAAGAGTCCAAACAGCATGACCAACCATTCATACAAGTCATATTTAGTTTTAAATGCGGTTTTTCATTCTTCACCTTCCCTCATTCGAATTTGATGGTAACCACTCTTAAGATCAATTTTGCTAAATACGCATGCACCAAATAATTCATCCAACATATCATCTAACCTAGGAATAAGATGACAATACTTTATCGTTATGTTATTGATGGCCCTGTAATCCAAGCACATTCTCCAAATTTCATCCTTCTTTGGCACAAGTAGGACTGGCACGGTACATGGACTCATGTTCTTCCTCACATACCCCTTGCTCATCAATTTCTCTGGTTGTCATTGAAGTTCATTTGTTTCCTCGGGTTTACTTCGATAAGCTGGTCGATTTGGAATGACTGTACCGGGACAAAGTCAATTTGGTGTTCAATGCCTCGAATGAATGGCAATCCACTGGGCACATCCTTCGGGAATACATCTCCAAATTCCTACGATAAAAAAATAGCCAAGCTAGGGAGGGGTGGGTTAGATTTCTCAAAAGTGAGGAGTAATTCCTTGTACACCAACAAAATCATTTGTTGTATCTCCACTATAGCTCTTTTCAACTCATTCGCTTTTGCAAATAAATTTACTCTCAGCTTTTCTCTCCTCTCGGAAGACCCCTCTTATTTTCTCTCGTGTGGCTCTTCTATCTTTTATCCACCTCACTATTTTCTCTCTTACTTGCCAACTCATTATTTTCTCTCTTTTTCTCTAACTCTTTCCGTCTCTTTTCTTCCTCATTTTGAGTTTGATTTGGTCTCCATACACTTGTGTTGGTGTTAATGGTGCAAGTGTAATGGACTTTCCACCTTAACAAAGCTATACCTATTTTTATACTCATCATGTATCATCTTCCTATCGTATTAACATGGTCTCCTCAACAATATATGACTGCATGCGTAGGTACTATGTTACACAATGCTTTGTCTTGATAATAACCAAAAAATTTATCAACACCCTTCTATTCACCTTAACTTTCCTACATTCATTCAACCACTATAACTTAAAGGGCCTAGGGTTTTTAAGCGTAGTTAATCCCAATTTTTCCACTAGATTAGTGCTAGCTACATTTGTACAACTCCCACCGTCAATGATCATGCTACATACCTTATTATTGATATGACACCGTGTATGGAAAATATTTTCTCTTTGCTGTTCCAAGTCATCCGTCTTGATATGAGTATAAAGAGCTCGCCTCGTGACCAATAGCTCGCCACAACATATTCCACTCTGCCTCCATCACTAGCCTTATCCAATTCCAACATGCTTTCATAATCACTCTCACTTTCACTCACCATCTCTCCATTATCTCGCAAAATCACCACTCTTTTGTTTGGACATTGGGAAGCGATGTGCCCCGACCCCAAACACCTAAAGCATTTGATGTCTCGATTCCTTGATGACTGGGATTCAATTTTCTTGCTATCGTTTTCTTCTATTTTCTTCGACAATTCAATTTTACCCTAGAAACAGCTCCATCTCCTTTGTTGTTGTCTTACTTCGGTTTCAACAATGAGTTAGAACCTGAACCACCCAATGAGTACCTTGTTGTCCCCTTCCTCTTCAATTACCTCTCCACCTTCATAGCCATATATAGCATGTCTTCTAATTCCACATAGTCTTTTAGCTCATCTACATTAGCTATGTCCCAATTTAACTCGTTCAAAAACCTGGCCATGGTGGCCTCTCGATCCTCTTCCACGTCCGCTCTAATCATCAACAACTCAATCTCCTTGTGATAGTCATCCACACTCTTCAATCCTTAGTAGAGTCTTTGTAGTTTTTGATGAAGCTCTAGGTGGTAGTGATTAGGTACAAACATCTTCCACATGATAGCTTTCAAGTCCTCCCATGTATTGATCGCTCGTTCCCTATTTCTCCTCCTCGTTATCACCACTTGATCCCACCAAGTGATTGGATAGTCAATGAATTCAAGAACCACTATCTTCACTTTCTTCTCCTCCGAATAGTTGTGGCATTCAAAGATCAATTCAAAATTTTCTCCCATTCCAAGTAAGTCTCCGGATCACTCCTTCCTTTGAATGGTGGGATGAACATTTTGATGTTTCCCATATTCCCATCTGCCTTGTCTCCAACCAAGTTTCTACCCCTTCGTTCAAGCCTAGTTCCTCTATTTCTCATCCTACCATTTCAGCCTCGATTACTATCTCCTCATCCACATCACTCCCATAATCGTATTCTTTACGCACCTCCATCCTAGGCTCCCACATACCCTATCTCCGTATTTGGGACTCCCCTATGCAATTGGGAAGCTCCGTGTCTTGTCTATCCAATCTATCCTGCACAACTTCAAATAACTGTTTGAACCTATGTGTCATCTTATTCGACATGTTGGTTTGATGATTGTTTTGGCCTGGTGTTGATACATCCCTGTCAGACATCCTAAATCTAAAATTTATTTTTGTCAAACAAATGTGCGCTTGTGTATCACTCAATTCTGCTTTTTTCCTTTATTGATCTGACCACTCTACCTTTTTCCATGCAATGCCTTCATCTAAGTGCTTCAAAGGATGAATTTGAACTCAACCAAGAATAATTCTCGTAGACTTCAAACATGGGTTTTGAGTGAGATTTTTTTGGGAAATTTTGAAGACTTAAAAAAGAAAAAGAATTGAGTTGGATGATTGGAATGGAAGTTGAATCCAAGAAAGTGGTTCTTGAAATTTACCCAATAAATAACGTAATTGGCCGGCAATTTTCGAGATAAATAATGACAAACATATTTTTTTTTTCGAATTTGACTTTTCAAAGAATTATCTGAATTTTCAGATTTTTTTTTTTCGAATTTTTTTACTCGAAATTCAGCTATGACACCGGCAAAGAAAACAGAAGTTGATTTGGACACAAAATGAGTACAAAAACTACTTTTAAATTTTTAACGAAAAAATTATAGATCAAAAAACTTAAATAGAAAAACACAAAGAATGCAAGAAAAATGAAATAAAGACTCAAACGAACAAGGAAATGATATAACTTTGATTTTGGAGCCTAAGCTCTGATACCAACTGATGAACCCAAGTATCGAAGAACTACAAAACCCACTATTAGATTGAGATCGAACCCAATAAAGCCAAAGTAATCAAGGTTTTGGATTTGATTCAAAAATAACGAATCAAAATAACCAACAATACACAAGCGATATGTTGACCCTTTTGATTGAATATTTGTGAATCTCACCCGATTGATTTGAGCGCCACAAGAATAATCTTGATAAGTTCGTGATTTGTCCAACGAAGAACAAGAATTCGAAAGCAAATATGCCTCTCAATAATCTTAATAATAATGTTGTACTTTACAATGAAAAGAATGAGTCATATTTGTAGGGAACCCATGAAACCCAGTTAAAAACGAAATTAAGCTAAAAAAAAAATAGCAAAAGATTTTACAAAATAGAGTTTTAACTTAAACAGAAGATTACACGAAATTTGAAAAAATTCGCAACCAGAATGAACTATGCTTCCTCCTCCGTTGGTTGAATCATGTTGATGCATCTGATTTCTCATCCCGAGCCCAATACGAAACTTGTTCATTTGCTTGTCGTGATCAGCATTTCATCCACCGTGGCAATTCCATCACCTCTATCACCTACTTTGCTCTCGACTGTGTCATCGAGCCTCCTTCAATAATCAACAGATCCTTTCCCGGACTTGACTTTGACGCTCTACTCCGTGCTCACATCATAAGCACTCAATTTATAATATATCCATGATCAAGATACATTTTAAATTAATATTTATTTGTTCAAAACACAATGTCGAAGAACACATTTGGACATACATCCCAACAATTTTATAGTCAAGAAGGAAAATGCTAAGTGTACATTTTTGCTTTATATTATGGTTGACATTGCCCTATGGTCATAATCGGGCAGTGGTGTGAAAAGGTGTTGAGGAAATTAAAGGAAATGATAGTGTCCATATGGAAGCATGTAAACAATAATGTAAATCATAATGTACTCATAACATGATTGATTCAAGAAAATGTTGGTTCTAAAAATGGTATTTCCCAAATTTTTAAGTCAAAATACAATATTAGTTTGAGCAGCAAATGAATTCATGGTCTCAGATTTCTTCTGTTGTATCTGTATGATATTGTACTAAGGGTGTGTTTGAGTCACATTATTTTGGAAGAATGTATTTTGGAATACTAGATTAATGGAGAATGTGTGGTTGAAAAGAAAAAAAAAAAACTATTGATATGATGGAAAATATTATTTTATTAAAAAATGTGTGGTTCAGTATGAGTAAAAAAATGAGAATGAAAATTTTAATGTGTACCAAATAGGGACTAAGCATTTCTGTCGATAAAGCATCTTTAGCTGAGATGTTCTTGCAGTTCTTTTTGAAAGTGGTACGTATTCCTTTGTTAGGACTTGTTTGAGCCCCCGTTAAATTGGAAAAATGTTTTTTCAAATAGTAAATTGATAGAGAATGTGTAGTTAAAAAATAGGGAAAATTTTGAATTAACGTGTAATATTATTTAATTAAAAAATACGTGATTAAAAAGGAGAGAAAAAAAAAATGTATTTTGAGAAAAAATGGGAATCAAACAAGCCTTAATTTCATTTCAGGTGAAAGTAGAGGACATTGAAACAGCACTTGATGGAGAAGTCATTAATATAGAGGAATCGTCCTTTGATGCAAAGGGACGTACCATCACTGTGGAATCAATTTCCACGGCAGATGAAAAACTTGTACTGAAAAGCTTGTATAAGAAGATTGCAGAAAATCAGAAAGTAGAAGAGGCAATGAAGAGTACCGCTGCCGAATTATCTACAGTTCAAGGGGAGTTGGAGCGTATGAAATCACAAGCGCAAGAAGTGGAGCAGAGTCTAGCATCAAAGGAAGCTCGCATCAATGAATTGACTGAAGAATTGGGAATATCAACTGCTCGGTATTCCGACCTTGACCTAGAACTCAAGAATGCCATGGACAAATGTGCTGAGCATGAGCGACGAGCCAACACAACCCATCAGTGCAGCGTCGAACTTGAGGATCTAATGCAGATATCACATGTTAAGGCAGTTGAGGCTGGTAAAAAAGTGAGCGAATTAGATTTGCTTCTTGAAACAGAAAAATATAGGATCAAGGAACTTGAAGAGCAATGTGGGGCTGCAGAATCAGAATCCTTGAAAAGCACTCAGAAGGTTTCTGAACTTAAAGGACAACTTGAGGCTGTTCAAGTGAAAACTTCAAGCCTAGAGGTTGCGTTACAGGCTGCCACTCAAAAGGAAAAAGAACTAACCAAGCACTTGCATATGACCACAGAGGAGAATAAAACTTTAAAAGACACGTCAAAAACCTCAAATGAGAAGCTATCTGAAGTGGAAAATCTTTTTGAGATTTTGAGGAATGAATTGAGTATTTCTCAACAGAAATTGGAGAGCATAGAAAATGACCTCAAGGCTGCAGGAATGATAGAAAATGAAGTTATTGAGAAGCTCAAGTCAGCCGAGGGGCAGTTACAGGAACAGGGAAAAGTGTTGGAGAAAACTACTGCGAGAAGCATAGAGCTTGAATCATTACACAGAACTCTAACAAGGGAATCAGAGCAGAGACTCCAAGAAGCATTAGCTAATTTCACCAGAAGAGATTCAGAGGCAAAATCTTTGAAAGAGATATTAACGGGTCTTGAAGATCAAGTTAAAAGTTATCAAGAGCAGCTAGCTGAAGCAAATGAAAGATATGCAGCTGTGAAGGAAGAGCTTGATCAGATTGAAGTGAAGCTAGCTTCTTCTGAGAATGCCAATAAAGACTTTAAACAAAAGATTTTGGATGCAAAAGGTAAAGCTGAACAGTATGTTGCAGAGAAGGAATTGTTAGCCGACACCAACTTACAGCTCAGTAAACAGGCCAAAGAACTAGACGAAAAGTTGAATTTGGCTCTTTCTGAGAAGAAAATCTCAGAAAAGCAGCTTGCTTCTCACATGAGTACCATCACTGAATTAAGAAAGCAGCACTCAAGAGCTGTTGAACTTCAATTAGCAGCCGATGCCCGCATTTCAGTAGTAGAAGCACAGTTGGAAAGAGAAATTCAGAAAAAATCGGAGCTAACTCAAGAACTGGCTTCATATACTTCCAAGTTAAGTGATTTGCAAACCAAACTGTCAACTGTTTCTTCTAAGAAAAATGATGCAGTTGAAAAGCTTCAGTCTGCAAAAAAAGAATTAGAAAATTTGAAACAGAAACTTCAGGTTAGTACTCTAGCACAATATATCTCGAAAAACTTTCCCATCAACTAATAGTTTTCTTATTGTACGTCAAATTTCATGTATTAAAATATAAAAATTGTTACAAGTTATATTTTTAAGAAATACCTTAATAGGTTGATCTTCTTGCAGGAGAAGGGCTGCAAAATCCAATGATTAATGATCGGAGAGTTTGAAGACGAAAGGTCTCGTTACTTGAATCCTAAATTTCAAAGTTTGTTGGAAACTTAATTTGTTGAGAAATTGACTTGTTTGACACTGGATCTTATATTGGATATCGAGATTTTAATTTGATTTGATTTGAAGAAGATTTTGATCTTCTTAATGTTACCCGGAATTAGTTATGAGAGTTTCTTCTTTTCTTTCTACTTTGGAATTTCTTTTGCACTTGTGTAATTTTATGGACCTTTGGCCGGGAGATTTGAAACCACTTTGTAACCAAGTAATTACATTTATATAAAATAAATAAAATAAATATAGAGTGTGTTTGATAGATATTATTTTGGAAGAATGAATTTTGGAATAGTAGATTGATGTNAATGAGATTTTTAATGGAAATCAAACGGGACCATAATTATGAATTTTTAAAAGTAGAATGGGTCTTTTTCATGTTTCTTTAATCCAAATGAGCTTATTAGACTTTTAAGGGTTGCATATTTAAAATTCGACTCAGCCCATTTTATTTTTTTTGTCTACAAATGTTCTCTCAAAAAATGTTATGTACTTGGAACAAGATTCTTATCTTTGAAGATAACAAGAGTTTGAATTAAATTCAACAAAATATCTCTATCTATAGAACTCGTATGCTAGGCAAAGAAAAAAAAATTGAAATCAAGTTCACTATCCAATGACAAGGAGCTAAAAATATGCGCCAACCGCGTGGTCTTTCTTTATTTTTGTGCTTAATTAGCCTTTTGTACTTGTTCTCCCCCTTTTAATTCAATTTGATTTGAAATTTTTCTTTTTTAAAAAAAAATAAAATTGTTACACATTTTTGTTTTCTTTTCAATAACAAATTTTATACAGTAAAAAAATCTTGATAAATGAATATTCAATAAATTTATAATCTCATTTAAATAATAAAATTCTTCAATCCCGACTTGTGATAGTGTACTAAATAAATAACCCCGTTAAAAGTATAAGATAATAAATTTTTTGAGATCCTTTAAGGCCCAACAAATATATAAAATAATAAATGTTTAAATTCATAAAAATTCACACTAATATAAATTAACAAACTTAAATTGACAATATTTTCTTCAATTCGTCTCTTTTTCAAAATATACATCTAAAGTCTTTTACTTTTTTTTTTTTTTTTCCTCTGTACCCAAACCAAACTTAGCTTGATTCTTGATTTTTTGCAATGCACATACTACATTATTTATATATATATTTTTTTCATTTTGTATAAATTAGTTATTTAAGATTAAGACTGCTTGAAATGTCTCTTTTGAAGAAACAGTTGGTAAAACACAATTTTCATGTGGATCATGATTATCATTGATAGATGTATTGAGTACCGCCAGAATAACATTTTTGTTAGTATGAGATTTAATCACCGCATCATTTTCACTACAATAGTTTTAAAATGTGCTCAACATCCATCACATTTCTATAACGTAGAGACCAAAAATAACTTTACACAATCTATTGATTCGTTCATCTCCACTAACTTTTGTTTCAACATTAATATCTTCATTTCACTGAATCTTGTAAATTTTTTAACACATTTCAAATGAAATGTCATAGTAAAAAAAATGTATGAAATTTGGAATGTGTTTTCTAGAGAAAGTATTCACACAAAATCGTCGACCATCGTCACGATATTTGAATACTCCTTGTCGGAAAGTATTTTCAGAAGATGGATGGCTTCAATTTTCGCAATCAAAGTAAAAAATCTACAAAGGAAAACGAATGCCCCCTTTCATAGGTAGAGGCGCATAACCTCGACCGTCGGATCAAATCTAGATCCATCATGGCCATTCAATGATTAGTTCATCCTAAGCATTCAATTCAAACGTCAAAGACGTCTAATGGTTTAGATGGAGTGGTGTTCTATAAACGTGACAGAGACGCATCACCTAAAACATTCATATTCGTTTGCCATGATTAGCCTTTATGACCTACAAAACGCATTTTTGGGGCAAATGCCTCCCGAGTTGGTTTTCTTCGAAATATGGGAGTGCTTTCAAATAATTGGCACAGGACCCTCAAATATCTCATCAATTCTGACATAAGTTCACTTCTGCTTCAACGTACAAAATTTTGTACCACTTCACCTCTACGACATCAGCGTTTCTCAAAGCTTCGTCCTGAATCAAGGACCTCACTGTTGTATTGTCTGCAAATTAAGGTATTTCAATCTACTTTTACAAATTGGAGCTGTACGTATTATATGAATATACATGCTTAGACTTGGCGACCAGCTATTTGTTCTACAACATCGTATCTTATAAGGAAACTGTTTTTCAACTTTAACATTACATTGAAAGTACATGCATTATATAAATATCCATACATGGACTTGGAGGACTATTGTTAAGCCTCGCCTACTAAGGCTCTAATCATCACACGTGTCAAGTTGCTAGATACTGTTGACACTCCAAAAAAGCAGCCCATAATCAAAAGCCCAACATAAGAATTCCAATGAAAGAATCCAATATGAAGGCATAATAGGAATCAATTTAAGGGCCCAAGATGAAAAGCCCAAGTAGAAAGC
>CAIGRQ010255552.1:0-11002 GCA_903798375.1 Fraxinus sp. D2006-0159 | reverse complement strand
TGGATGAGCTTTTGGAGAGTTCGATTATTTACTGACTCTTCACTTGGCCCTATAGAGACGTGAGGTTATTCTTCTAGGGTTTTTTCTGCAGATCTCTCTCTCTCTCTCTCTCTCTCTGGCTGCGCGAGTCTTAACACTTCTCTCTAATTTCTTTTGAAAACTATAATCAAATCTCTGATTTGATATAGTGTTGTGTTATAGAGGGTTCCTTAGTGGTGATATTCTAAGTGAATATCTGTGCGAAGTGTTCTTGTGGCTTTAATGTTGATTCTGTTGGTTTAGTGGTCAATTCTTGGTGATTCGATTGGGTCAACTACTGTATTTGAGAGAGATAAGTGTTATTGTACTTTCTTTGTGATTGTGTTGAACTATCTTGTAATCTTGGTTGCCATTTTGAGCTTTATAGTGGAACCGAGCATAAGCCATATTAATGGATGCTCAATGGGGGATGTAGGTGTTTGAAGTGGTCACCGAACCTCCGAGACTTCGGCCGAAACATATCGAATGTGTTCTCTATTTTCTGCACTTTATTCTGAGATATAATCATAATACTTAGTGTATTCGATCTAATATCGTATGTATCCTGGTCCTACAAGTTGGCATTTTAAGATTTTTTTTTTTGCCTTTTAATTATTTTTTATTAGTTTGATTAACGAAGACAAGTAGACAACAGAATCCACATCCATGCTAACAAATGCGCACCTAACAATTTTTTTTTGTGTCTGCCGCCTTTACATTTCTATTATTAGCAAAGTGGTTCACATATTTTATTAAAAGGTGTACACGGTCATGCATATATACGTATTTTATTAAAAGATATATTTTCATGCGGGTTTCGTATTGAATTATCTTATTTCACAGGTTAAAACTATCTAAGGGAATAAATTTATTTATATTTATTTCATATTCAATGTGCTTCGTACAAACATAACTTATTTAAATGTCCTGCATAGTTACATGAATTTTTTTAAAAATTTTATCAGTGAATTTTAAACCCAAAAAATTAATTTTACTTAATTTGAAATAATAAATACTTTCCTTCTTTAATAATTTAAATTTTAAGATAAATTAGTTTAAGATTACACTAGATTAATTAAAGCATCGAGCATCGAGTCCATTGAACCATGAGAAATGTGATAAGTTGACGTCGAGAGACTTAGCTTCGCAGCAAAGAATATATATATATATACACACACACAAGATTCATAGTTATCTATGGATATATTATCATTTTCATGCAACTTGTGTTGGTTTACGTTAGAAAATAATCGTACAAGTTACCGAAAGTAAACAGACCAACAGAATTTCTTACTTGAACGTAGATATTGCACTACAAAAATTAAATTAATGGACGAGACAATCTTGCGTCAATATGTGTTGTTAAAGATTATTCCAGTTAACTTATAAGTTGATTAATTTTATTGGACCGACGTGAGTCACGAGTCATGAGACAGACAGACAGACTGACCTGCCAAATGGGTGAGTAGATTAAAATACAAGAACCATGTTGTTTAATTAATTACATTTGTTGATGAATTTTTAGTTCCTGTTTGAAATCATTTTGAGGAAAAGAAAAATTTTGAAATAGTGATTGATGTGAGAACGTATGATAAAAAAGTGATAATTTTTTTTTTGATTTTTGTGTAATATTATTTTATTTGGAGAATGTGTGGTTGAAATGAAGAATGAAAATAAGAATGTGAATGAGAAATTAATGGGTGTCAAACGGGGGCTTAAACTTTTAGCACCCGTTTGGTGCCCATTATCTTAAAAAAAAGAGTTTTGAATAGTATTTTAGTATAATGTATGGTTAAAAAGTAATTTTTTTTTAAAATTTACATGCATAATATTTTATCGTGTGTATGTGTGATTGAAAATGATCCTATAGCAGAAGAAAAAAGTTTTAAAACAATGGACACGAACATGGGCTTAATTTCTAGTAAGATCCATTTTTTTTAAAAAAAAAATAATAAAAAAAAAAACTGGTTCGACCACTTGGCTTTGCTCATTGTAGTGAATATATGATTTGTAGGGCTCGAGTAGAGATGTCTGGTGATGTCCCAAGAACGATCAAGTCAAGAAGAACGTGTTTACATGTACTGAAAGACTCATTCAAGAGTCATTTTATAGGTCTTAAGTTGTGGAGATATTTGGTAGATAGTCTATCGTGAAGGAGTTATGCATGTTTTTTTGGAGCCACTACGGAGTTTTAACTACGACTATTGAGTTGTTACAAGGATTGTGTTCGTATTGAATACTTTCCAATGCGACACATCAATTCTTTTGGTTGATGGCGATGTCTCAATCATGCTATTTTGATGAAAATGAGCTTAATCAATAACAAGATGTTCGACCAACTCTTTTAATAAGATAGAAATTTCAAGATTCAGTATCGATAAGGAAAACACATCCAATTCTGTGCAAGGGAGATTAATCCTGATAAAGACTTGTCTGTTCGACTTATCCTAAACATAGTTGCAAGAATTTACGGCTTTGCATCTCCGTTTCAAACCTAGTTTCATGCAAGGATAATGGATTCGGTCAGTCGAGGGTTTACGACTTTTTACTGAATTGAGCGAGTCTCAATTGATGTTAAATAGAATTTTATTTAAGTTCACGTCGGAATTAGTAGGAACGAAATAGAATTATTGAATCCTTTTTAGTATTCTTCTTTGATTAACTATTTTAAGTCCACTTTTTAAAAATGCATTTTATAGTTGGTCGAGAGTTCTTCGAAATGATACCAACCACCCACCCCGTCGATCAAAAAATATAGCCTAAAAATAATCCGAACTCTTCTATCGTCTTGCATTTTCTCTAATGGGCCTCCTTCTCGTCGTACTGGAGCGATTTGAGAAGAACGATTAGGGTCGAATGAGATTTATTAAACCGTTATTGCGATCATTTTTATCTCGCTTTTTATGACCTTATTGTTTAACAATTTTGTAAATTAAAATGTATGTTACAAAGTACGCTTTGAGTACTTCAAAACGTTATCAATAAAATTTTCTAATAATGAAGAACCAAACATGCTATTGTGACTGGCACAATGTACTTATTTTTTTGTTCTTGAGATGATCGAATGCTATATATGAACCATACCCATGACTTCCGTCTTCATTCTTACACTTTACCACTTCATGATAACCGATAAAAGTCTTAAATTCCTTTTGAGGTTGAGTGTTGGAGGCAAGACAATTCCTAAAATTAATTGTGTCCCAACTCTTGTATGGAAAAGAAAGATAGATTTATATATGTTGTGTGTACGTGCAATATGATTAGTCTTTATTATTCCACACAACTTAATAAATGAATCATTTGACTCAAATTTGAATAAGCGATCCAAATCGATATACCTTTTTGGTCAAATTGATCTTCAATACTTCACTAGGATGTGCATCGTTACGATTCACGTAATAATTTTTTCAATATCGGAAAAATCGATTTACTTAATTTTCCACCATAGGGGACTGGAATGAATGCTCTAACGCCAAATTATTTTGGGTTGTTTGATTATGGGCTTAACTCATGGACTTGTCCTCACATTGGGCCTGCACTGTTTATTTTGGGCCTTAATAATATATTTTGTCAACTAGCAACATTGAGATAGATACAAATTAATATCAATTAGATGTCCCATTAAATCAACCATAGATGTCAATACACATCATAATCATAACTAATTATTAAATCTTATTCATCATCTAAATTAGAAAACAATACTTCCATAATTGAATGACTCAAACAAACTACACAACATCAATTCTTGTTGATTTTTCGATTTTAACCTAACTATGCATATCCTTTTTACGTTAGGAAATAAATTGTAAATCTTATTTAATTTTAAGATTAACCGACTCTTTTACAAAAAAATAAAAAAAAAAAATAAAAAATTCTTACAACCCGCAATTAAAAAGTTGATAAAAATTGTCGATGATATAAAATGTTTGTTTAAAATTAATTCACATCTTTGACTTAGATCTTTATCCGATTCAAAGTCGAGAAGATTGAAAAAATTAGCCATTCACAGCCACTCGTGAAATTTTTAATCCAAAAAGTTAAAGAATCAATAACCCTGTTTAGAAATCGAATGAATTCGATCTTATACATATGCGAGGAAAGTAATCAAAAGAGATAGAGGATGTTTATTACACGAGATGCGTGTGATGAAAGGCTCGAGCACGATTTTAAATGAGAGAAAGAGATGAGGATTCTATTTTCGACTCCGATTCGTCCACTCGATCCTTGCTTAACTTTTTGTTTAGCTAAAAAGGATAAATAGAAAAAAATGACGAAAAATAAATACAGCGGACCATTTCAAAGCGTCCTTCTCGCGAAGCCTAGACAGTGTGGTGTTGGTTGGTTAGTTGGTTGAAAAATCCCATGATTTTCTGTAATAGAAATTTACCAATTTTTCGCATCTGATTGAATTTTAGTGAGAGAAAATCATAGTGAGTGAGAATCAAACAGACGGCCGATGGAGAAGGCGATGCCAGTAGATGGTGGACTTAGTAGCGGCATTGTAATAACGGGGGTTGATGTTGTTATTCTAATTCTTATGCTGCTCTTAATTATCATCCTTATCCTCATCGCCTGTAAATTCAAACCATGGCGCCGCTTCCTCTCCTCCTCCACATCTGCCGCCACCAGATTCCGCCACCCCTCTTCGATCAAGGTTCAACTCACAAACACTTTATGTAGATATCCTTATATATGTATGTGCACATGCATTTAATTGTGATCTGATTTAGAGAGTTTGACTTTTGTGATCACTTTGATTTATATGTAATTGATTTTAAAACCCTTCTAGATCAAGTGCTTATTTCTTTACGACTTTTGAGTTTAAAGCCATTTGTTTGGTGATTAGGTGTTAATGAATTAATTCATGAATTCCCCCTTTTCTGTTTCATTTGTGTTTGATTTTATTTCTTTATGTGCGTCATTTTATAAATTTTCTGGGCCATAATGGATTCTATTTCCTTTTCTGACCCTGAAATAGTTGAGAGTTTTGTAAACATAACAAATGACTGGGAACTGAATGGTAGCTCAGCTGCTACAAAATTCGAAAATGCTGGTGGTCTTTTTCTTTTATGTTTGTGTAATTCGTCTGGATTGTCGAGTTCATTTTTTCAACCCAATAATCTGTTTCACTTTTTAGTGTGAGATTTGTTCTGTCTACTGTTTAGTTGATTAACCTTTTGCTTTGATTCTGAAAAGCTGCACATATCATTATAGTTAAGTGAAATTTTGTTAAATGGTGCGAGTAAAAAATGGGGTGCATAGACCGCCTGCTTGCACTTTCAAATTTTTTCCATTGGTTTGCCCAATTTCTGTTTTAAGACCCTTTTTGGTTTGTTGGTGCCAGTTCTTCTGGTCATGTCTAGTTAGGATTATTAGAATGAACACGATTTTAGCTTCTTTTTCTTCTGCAATTCCAAAAGATGAGTGACTTGTTCTCGATCTTCCGAACCATTTTGGCAATTTGGTATCTTTTGGCATAATTGCCCACCTTCTTTCTTTTCTTCCCCTACTTGTTTTGGTAATGCTTTCCCATTTTTCAAAATTTTAGTTTTTGATGGATAAAATTATGAACTTTTACATATTACGAAATGAAATGGATTGAAACACAAAATTTAAGAGTTTGAGGGGGTTGATAATGTGGTGTTCTGATGGGTTTTGTTGTTGTGTCCTTTTGGTATTATATTAGATAGGGCTTTGTGAGTCAAATTTGTCTGTGAGTTCTCAAATCCATTTATCATTTTTGTTTGTGTAGTTCATCTGTGACGTTCATTTCATTTTTAACCGAGTAGTGCATTTTTTCGAGTCACTGTTAGTTTCACTAGGGTTTTTTTTTTTCCAGGTATCTATCTCCTTCTCCAATAGTTAGAGGGTGTTTGATAGAGATTAAAATCGGATTAAAATTGAAAAACTAACGTTATTATTGACTTTTATTAGACGCGTGAGACCCAATAACGGCTATATTTTCAATTTTAATTGGATTTTGAGCTATACCGAACACGCCCTTAATAATGGAATCTTCTTGAGGATTTTTAACCATGAATGGAAATGTATTCTGATAATCCGAAATAGTTTGGAGACCAACGAAACTTTAGTGGGTGGATGCACATATTTGGTTTGAATACTGTTGCATTACGTTTCGCTACATAGCAAAAGCTATTTGAATCAAGCCCTCTATTGACAACTCTTTTATTGAAGAAAAGGATTATGACAATCCACTTCAGTGTTGATAGCTACGATTATGATAGTATTCTTTTGTTGATGGGAGAATATGTGGTTCTTGAATGGTTGATGAAATCTTCTTAAGAATATTTTGTTCATGAAAAGATGGAGGTTTTTCATATGGTAGAGTTGTAGAAGTTCTCTTGCTACTTTTTATGCTTTTTGTACCTTCATATTATAAAAATGTACATCATTGAGTTTCTTAGAAAATCATTATTTAATGTTAATAGTTTGTTAAGTAAATAGAATTGGCTATTGTTTGCGTTTGACATTGAACTTATTTGCTTGTGCTATTTTTTTATTTCCTTGTGCATCCTCTTTACATTGTCATTTGCGTAGGTTGATGACATAGAGAGGCCTCTTGTTTCGGAAGATAGTGACGTAGTTGAAAGCCAGATCTGTGAGTCCACTAGTTACTCCATTGAGGGGGGTGGTCGTCGAACTCAGGCGGGATTCATTCCACCCCATTCTAACAGAGTAACACATAAACAAAGGCTCCAGTCGACGTCTCCCCAGCTGACACATAGTACTTAACTGCTCCCACTTTTCTTGATAATTTATGATTTTTGTGTAAATGCAATTTGTATCAAAATCTTTTCGCTGAATGAAATCTTACTCTTTGCTTGGTACAGGTGATAGCTTTATTCTTGACATTCCAAATACATCGGAGGATTCATTTGTTGGTCAGACACTTAAGCTTCCACTTGCACCAAGTAAGTTAGCCGAAGAGCGGATACATGAAAAGGAAGGTGCAAACTATAGCCCAAATCCTGTAGATGAGGACATTTCTAGAGAGTTCATTCCAAAATATACTGCAAATCAGAGTAATTTTCTTTTTGCAGTTATACGAGCTGTAATGTTCTTTGCATCTTTTTGTTTGCAGAATTTATAAAACATGTCATCATATTTTTCTTTTAGAAGTGCAGGAAGCATTCTCATGCTGGAGGTAATCTCAGGACCTTCTCGTGGTCTTCATTATTCCATACAATCAACGAATACGTCCAGGCTTCCAGTTACTGTTGGAAGAGTTTCACCTGCTGACATATTGTTGAAGGACGCAGAGGTCTCAGGCAAGCATGCAACGATAAATTGGAATGTAAATGTAAGCTCAGAACTTAAATATTAGCTGTAGGGAATTATGCTCTGTTCTTCATGTTATTAACTTCCAAGTGTTGCAGAAGTTGAACTGGGAACTGGTTGACATGGGTAGCTTGAATGGTACACTCTTGAATTCCCAAGCAGTACACCATCCTCAATCGGGAAGCAGACATTGGGGCAATCCAGTCGAGCTCTCAAGTGGAGATATAATAACTTTTGGCACAACTTCAAAGATTCTTGTAAGTTAATGTGCCATTCGACTTCACAAGTGTTTTTTTAATCCAATGATGGATTTTCCAAGGCCTTTTCACTTTTCAGAAAACATTACATTACCTTACTGGTTAGTCATAGTCATCATGTTGTAAATTTCGTTCAATATGTGCTGAGGATATTGCAAGAAATTATTCATCAAAAGCTAGTTTTACTTGGGTATTTTAATTAGAGGTCACACGTGTTTTATTATAAGAACTGAGAATACAGTTGGGCTTTGGGTGTTTGTTCACAACTTTGATGTGTAAGATGTTAGTACGACTTCTCGGCATATATGACTAGATTTTTGTACCAGGAGAGGTCTTCCTGAATATTTTTGCCTTGCCATTAGCTCATTTAGATTTCATGTTGGTTTATTTTTGCAGGTCCAGATAACCGCTCAAACGGAAGACCAGATCCCTTTTGGGATTGGTATAGCATCAGATCCCATGGCCATGCGCCGGGGAGGAAAAAAGTTGGCCATGGAAGATGTCTACTATTACCAGTGGCCTGTTCCTGGAACCAATCAGGTTTCCGAATTGAATCTTGTCTTAGTGATTTGTGTGCTTTCCTGAATGGCTATTTGGTTATTTAATTATTACATTGCAGTTTGGACTGTTTGGCATATGTGATGGACATGGTGGAGCAGATGCAGCCACATCAGTTAGCAAGTTAGTGACTTGAATTGCTTAATCATCCATAATAGACCTATTTTAATCTCTCCCATCAGCTAGCGGAACAGGAGGAAGTATTGTATTAACATTTCTCTGTCATAATATACAACTTCGCACAATGAAAATTGGGGATTTCAATTACCTATGAAATTGCAGCAGTTAAACTTTAATGCTATATTTAGAAGTTAGAACCATATTTTGGTCTGTAGCTTTTGTCCATGCTTCATTTTAATTCTTTGGATCTTTTGGTTGATGTTGAATGTATTACTTTTTTTTGTGAACCTTAAACCATCATCCCTACTATTCCTATGTTCTTTACTCTCATTCCTCATTTTTCCTTTTATCCTAGAATAATGCCGGAAGTGATCACTAGCATCCTGTCGGATTCATTCAGGAGAGAGAAGGTTTTATCTCAGTGTGATGCTTCTGACGTCCTTAGGGAAGCATTTTCTCAAACAGAAGCAAGCATTAATCACTACTATGAGGTTTTTACTTGACATTTCTTTACATGATCTATATAATTCTTCCAGTTTTGTGCAGTTCTGCAAGTGGATAACTATCATTTTCAATTTCAGTGTCACATTCTTAAAAGATTAGTCTGTGTATAAAGTTCTTTTCTAACATCTTCACTGCCTCCCTTGGGGCCGGTTAATGTATAAAGTGGCTGCTGAAAATGGTGTCACAAACTTTAGGAAAGCAAATGTATAAAACCTCATTCTTTGAGCTCCCCTTTCTTCTTTTACAGTTTCGTGCACTGATGGCTTTATGTTAGCTATGTACTTACAAATTAAACAAGCATCTGATGCAGACATGAGATATGGGGGGCATTATAATTTGCCAAAGCAAGATTGCTTTTCCAAAAAGTGAAAACAGAGATGTATGGAAAACTTGGAGTGTTTTCTTTTCAGTAACAAGTGAAGGGCTATTCACTTATATGAATAGATTATCATGTTAAAGGACCATCTTATTTAATGAGATTACAAAAGTGAGATGCAATATGTAAGGATAGTGCATGATCTTGAATGAAGGAAGACATGATTCTTCTAATAACTGAAAGGTTACTGAAGTTTGAACAGAAGATGGGGACTGATGATCATAAAAGGGGGGGAAGACTAATCACAATTAGCATGAGAGCACCGTTGTCATGAGTTGCAAATTAAAATTAAAAAGGTAGAAATATATATGTTTCTTTCATCCCCTTTTTGTTTATTGTTGTTTAAGTTAGAAACTTAATTGATCACTACACTGAATGTTCACCTATCTAGCAAATTACGCTAAAGATAAAAAAAATATTTTGTGCTAATCCAGACATGGCTGTTTGGCATTATTGTTGCAACAGCAAAACTAAATTGAATTTCAGTTTCTATTTTGCTAATATCTCTCCTATGATATGTTATTATAGGTATACAATGCCATTTAATAGTTGAAAATTTTCAGGGTTGTACTGCAACAGTGCTTCTGGTATGGGCTGATGGTCATGAAAATCTTTTTGCGCAATGTGCAAATGTTGGAGACTCAGCTTGTGTTGTAAAGTATGTTTTGATATTTATCATTCTTATGCGTATTGGTATATTATGAAAAACTATATCAGGTTAAGATTCAACATGATATTTCCACTGTACATTTGGTCGTCACTCTTTTGCATTCTCATGTAAATTGTAATTGTGCTTATTTCCTGAAACTATAAGTCAAAATTATTAGTTTAGTTGATGCATTTTGTTTTCATCTTGAGTAGTTTCTTTATGAGTACCCTATTCAACTTTTATTTGTACAGTATTGAAGGGAGGCAGATAAAGATGACAGAAGACCATAGAATAATCAGTAGTTCTGAAAGACTCCGTTTTCAAGAGTTGGGAAAACCTTTGAAAGATGGGGAAACACGAATTTGCGGTGATTAAGATCAGACTTATGACGTCTATGAATTTTTCATTGAATGTCAATTATGTACTGACTGCATAATTTGTTTCCCCCCTAAGGTATAAACCTTGCCAGGATGCTTGGAGACAAATTTTTGAAGCAGCAGGATATTCGCTTCAGTTCAGAACCTTATATAAGTGAAGTTGTATCTATACACCAAGCGAGCAGTGGTTTCGCACTATTAGCTAGGTGATTTTTCCTTAATGCCTCATTTTTTGCTGAAGCGTAAATCATGTATCATTTCTTGTCTCTTGCTTTGGTTTATGATGTTAGTATGCTTATATATTCTCAACCTTGAAAAGATCCCCCCACTTCAGTTAGCTGTCTTCATGGATGGACAATAAAAAGGACTACTTTCAAATGAAATTGATGAACTAATTGAAATTTTGTCAAACGTGTTGATTATGTCATGGAGTTGCTGTCTTTTTCCAAGGCAAAGTTAACAGTTCATGTTCGTTTGGTCAACTTGACATGAAGGGTAACAAAGTTACGATGGAACAAATTCAGTCTTGTTCTATTTATATTGTTTATATCAGAGCTAGGTGGCAGCTTATTTATCGTTAGTGGTTTGGATGGATGCTTTTGTTGCTGGAGGTTAAGATGAAATATAAACTGGACGGTCTGGAAGTGCTTGCTACACATTATCTGACACTATTAAACAGGATGAGAACAAGGTTTTTGGAAACATGCTGTTACATTAGTACGCTGTTTCCAAATTTGATTTGTTGCTTCTGTTATCTAGTTCCTGAGATTGTCAAGTGATCCTGCTTTTGTAGCACAAGACAACACCCCACCACCCCTATTGGATAATTGAGAGAATATTG
>CAIGRQ010255549.1:0-11361 GCA_903798375.1 Fraxinus sp. D2006-0159 | reverse complement strand
CCAATTTATTTTTATTCATATATCTAAAAATTTTAATGGGTGTTTAAGTTCATATATCAAAAATTAATTCTTATGTATCAAATGTAGTATAAAAAGATTGCACATTTGTAGTATTTTATCATCACAAAAAATTTGAATAATAGAAGTTTTGAGTTTTGAGAGTCCAATTTTCTTATCTTAAATTTCTATTCTAAATTTTATTTTCTTTAATTCGTTTGAAACTTATCAAATCCTTCAAATATTATTTTTACAACGCTTATAAAGTATTTCATAATAACTGTTACAAAAACAAGTCGATACCAGAATTTAACCTGGGCTTTGATACCACTTGTTACAAAACAAGCTACGACCAGAATGCTCTGATACCACTTGTTAGGATTGATGCTACTTATTGTGACACCAATCAATGGATTGAGATGTGGAAGTTATATGGCAAAATAATAAAGTATGTGATCAAGAACAAAAGAATAAAAAAATACAAGAATACACGTTCAACTCTGACTAGTTACAAGAAATGTTGCAATCTAATTTTCTTGAGAATAGCCAATGTATATACCAACATATATACATGTTGTTTGATAAAAGAAAATATATCACACACATATGGTTGCTGCACAAAATTCATATTAAAACTCATATGACTTCATTCTCAAAGTCATGTACTTTCAAATACATTAAACACATTTGCATGCACCGGTTCACGAAAATGAATTATGAACAAATGAAAATAAATTCATAATTCTAAACATATAATTATATCTCATAAAAAATATTGAATAAAATTCTGTATACATGGTGTTATGTGTATAACCAATAGTTTTTGAAAAGGGTCATATCCTAGAATAATGATCCATAATTAAGAAATTCCATGTATTCTTAAGTCATTTCATATCATTAATGCACAATGTAATAAGCATTTAAATAGATCAACCGTGCACAAAACTTCAATATAAATATGCACAATGATTTGCTTGTCCACAAAGCAATATGAAATGAATTCAAATATAAATGAATGATTCCATGTTTTAGATCACTATCTATTATGTGCATTTAATCGCTACAATACGCAAATTCATTACTCATGAACATAAATATTATTTTAACGCATCATTCAACAAATTGATGAAACATGATTTTCCTAGTTCAAATATTGCAATAGAACATTTTTACCATATTCANTTTGATTTCATGTATGTCTATAATGCATAGATTCCAATACATGATACTCTATGTACGTATCTCAACTTCAACGGAATATTTTTATCACAATAAGCAAGAATTCATCTTAAGAATGTTGGAGACATCATACCGATAATGTGTATATTATATTCATATCAATACATACCATTTATACTCATGAAATTGAAATTAGAATTTGACTTACCGAAATAGTTGAGAAGACAAGGTAATAATTTACCAGATTTCATTACTTCATTGAAGTCTTGGTGATTCTATTCTCCATCGCAAAAAAAATAAAAAATAAAAAATAAAAAATCGCTTGAGATTGTTGGGAAAATCTCCGTTCTTCCACACAAAAGGTTGGAGAAGAAACTAATGAACAAATGATCAAGAACATCAAAATCGCTTCCACTTGAATGGGGTTGGAGAAAATCCGAAAGCAAATAATCATCAACATCTTCAATTGATTCTCCATAAAAAGATTTGAGACGAAAGCCACGAACCAAAACCAAGAAATAAATGTTCAACAACTTCATAGAAGAATCAAAAGGCTCAAACATGGCAAATGGTTTGTAAGATTTATCTAGCTTTGTAAATGAAAAATACTTAAGCACTTGTGTCTTTCTACCAAAACTTTAAGAATACAAAGAGGTATTTGAATATGGATGAAAGAATGTTGATTCTTTGTCATTGGAATGATTTTATCTCAATAATGGATTTAATAATGTTACCAATGTATTTGTATTGATATCATGTTATCTATTTATAGATAACCTTCAATACCCACGAAATGGCGCGCAAAAAACCATGGAAAGTTAGCAACTTTTCTCAAATAACCACCAAAAAATTCAAATAAGGGTGACAGTCCAACGACTCTTCTTTCCTTCTATGTGACCGCATAGAACAATTCCTTGCGATCGCATAGAAGAAACACATACCGGGGCTGGAAGCCTTGCATGGGTGTATGCAACCACATACCCTTTGATCTATGCGATCATATAGATCAAAGTTTTGACTATCAATTTCATTTTTCAATTACAACAGGAAAAGTACACTAGAAACATGACCAAAAAAAAATTCGAAACATGTTTGTTGTATAATATTAAACAAAATTAGACAGTATAGCAAACAAGATTTGAACTTTTTTAATGTATAAAACAAGTAAATCCCTCTAATTGAGGACTAAGCTTAATACATAACGAAATTCTTCAAATATCTGAAAAAAGCAGATTATCTTTGATTAATATTACACTATTTCAAATCACATTCAACTATTTTAGTGAAGTTCATCAGCAGAAGCAGGAAATTAACTCAACTTCTATACACTATCTCGCCCACTTTGCTAAGTAAGACGTTCTCTAGCACAGTCTTTACTCTGTAGCACGCCCTCATCAGTCATCTGACACAATGATATGTAGCAATGGCATCAGGAATAGCACCCTCACCGCTCTAAGTAACCTTCACGACTTGAGCCTAGTATCCTGCATCATTTTTTAATAAAAGTGAAATTGTATGTCACTTTTTAATAAAAATTAAACGTTATGCAATATTTTTTACTTTTAAATACTTTTCATATGATTTTTCAAAAGACCCTAAAATTTAGAGATATTTTTGCAAGTTGCCCTTCATGAATTTCATCCCAAATGTAAGTCCAATTGATGCCCATTTAGATTAATTCCCATTTAATGTAATTTTCTCTAGAAGATTCCATCTTTCCCAAATAATGCAATTTAGTCCTTCGATCCATTTATTTGTGCAGCCCATGTCCTCTTCAATTTCTAAATTATGGAATTTGATCATATACATTAAATAAAATGGCCAATTAATCCTTTTTTATTTTCCAGTTGCTTTGAAACAGATCCAACACCGAAACAAAAGAAAATTGACCTAAATTAAGTACGAATCAATACTTTCACGACATAAAAGTTTAGTAATATATAAGAAAAGTGCACAAAACACGCTTATCATTGAATTTCAATTTCGTTTAAAATTTCGTCAGTCGACCACTTTTTATTATTTTATTTATGATATCCCAACATGACAACAGAGTTGTGTCAACTTATAGGCAACTGAAGCGGTAGCCTAAACACCATATTCTTTGAGACCCAAAATTTTAATAATTTCATTTCAATAAAATTTAATTTACGGACAAAGATTAAGAGTAAACTTGCATACTAGTGGTGAAAAAAAAATTATTGTACTAAAATAAAAATAAATCTTATTTTTATGATGAGATAATAAAAAAATTTGTTAAAAAGTGAAGAAAGAATAATTATTTCTTTGTCGAGGATCGAGGCTTCTTCAATCTTCAGTGATTGCTAATGACATCAAGGATGCATTGATGTCGTAATGAGCTACAAATATATGGAATATTGATGGTATTGTCGTCAATAATTTGGTCGGCAACACCGATATATATTATTTTTCGTTGGTATCGTCAGTGATTTTGTCGGTAATCATATGACCAAGGCACCTCTATTGATCGTCAATGACATCATGGACAACATTAACATCGATAAATATTGATGATAATGATGATATTGTTATTTGCATTTCCATGTGTATCACAGACATTTATTGATATTGTCGGGCCATCGTTTATTTTTGGATGATTAATTTTTCATTAAATTCTTTTTTTCTAATTAATTTAAAAAATGCCCCCTTAAAGATTTTGTATATGTCCAATCTTTCATGCAATAAGTACGTCACACTATAAATGAAAAATGATAAAGTTCGGATTATGACAATGTTCTATTCCTTGCAACACAAGGCATCACCCAACACAACGATAAGTAACCAAAGCATCAGGAACAACACATACCGTTCACAATTTGACCTCTCTCAATGCCGTAGTACCTTGCAATTGCATCATTTTCAGGAACGAGCTTTTTAAAATTGACCAGCAAGTCAGCAATCTTTGGATACCGAGTTAGCCAAAAATATCAAAAGGCTAGAGAGCATAGCAGTGCATTTTTCATATCAATATTCTTATAATGAAAAGGACAAGTTTTACTTTTACACTGTGATTATCAAGCAATCGATGTTGGGTGATACTACACGTACATAATGTGGTGTTCATAACGATGTCCACCTCCTCACATGGAGTGAGACTCACTTCAGATATATTATATTTTATTCGAACTGGGTCTCCCTTCATGTGAGGAGTGGACAACGTTATGGACACTAAATTATGTACAAGTAGCATATTCCATAGAGGCTTTATGGTACAACTTGTACAAGACTACTAAGTCAATTTCAAAAGAAAGGGATTGGATATGACTCCATCAATTCCTTAACTTAACTATACGAGACCACTCAAACGAGGGTACGAAAGTAGAAATAAAAATATTAAAATGAATTTGTAGCTGACACTAGAATGGATAACACGGTATATTGATCTGGAGGAAATAGACTAGAAGATGGGTGAATCGTGATCGACAAATTAACATGGTCTTTATCGTGAAAGATTTGATTGTTGGTTCAATTAGTTGGGGCCTCTCAATTTCTACGAAAGAAGACTTTGACGACAAGTCTCAATTATTTAAATCAGACAAATCTCGAATGACGTCAAATACAATTTTATTCAAATTGACGTCACAGTTAGTCATAACGTAATAGAACTATTGAATTCATTTTCGTAGTCATCTTTGACTAGCTATTTTTAATCCACTGTTTAACGGGTTTTCATTTTATTATATGCATTTGCATAGGCAGTCATGGATTCTTCAGAATAATATCAAAAGCCTATCTGACGATAGAGAAATATAGCTCGAAAATAAGTCGAAAGTGGTAAGGACCATGTATTAGATTTATTAAACTCATTATGCATACCATTTTTCTCTCACTATTGCAATATCATCGTTTAGCTATCATAAAAAAGTCCCAGCATAAGCTCGACCAGGATAGGATACTGATTTTCAGCCATTATGGAAGAAGAAAAGAAAAATACAAAGTCGTTGAAATAGGATTTTTAACGACAATAAATCGTTATTTTAAGGTGATTTTCGGCCCTCCTTATTTCACAAGTTTAGGATTCCCCTTTTTTTATGGAACACTAGTGGGTGGATGTGCGTTGCACGTTAATTGCTTATTGTTAAAAATAACTGCATGTAAATTTTAGAAAAAATCATTTGTAAAAGACGGTGTTACAGGAAAATGCCTAAAGCACATATAAACAAAAAATTTACATCTCAATTTATTATAAAACGTTAAAACAAATTACGGATTCAATTTCTTATTAGTACTCAGCAAGTATGAAGCGTTGATCCATGTTTCACTATTTTGAATATTTATCCTTTTAACATAATTATAGATGGAATTTTGTTACTCTCTCACCTTTTGAAAGATAAATTGAGTAGAGACAATATTCACAAAGCTCCTATTAAAAAAAAAAAAAAAAGACAATGTACTCCATTAAAGATAAAGAAGACTATAACAGCTCCATTCTTTTAATTCGATAAGGATTCAGTTAACTCAAATCGAAAAATTTAACGCGAACATCAAAAAATTGCGGGAATATATATTTTTTTTTATTTCTATTTTGTTATAACTAAAACAAACATTAAAAAAGATGTAGGAATTCTTTTTTTACAAAAACAATAAAGGATAAAATTAATCAAATAGGGAATCGAGATAAAAAAAACAAAACATTGAAATTTCCAAAACATAGGAATTATGAAAATGAATAATAGTACCGCATACGATGCACGCAAAAAGTCGAGGACTAATAATGCGTACATAAACATTTGGTTTGAAGTACATATTGAAGCGTATCGTACAGCTGCGTGACCATTAAGCGTTAAATAATTTACACATTGAAGTACATATTGAAGCGTCTCTGATTCAACGCTAAGGGCTACCCAACTACAAATGAACTCATTAACTTCTGTGAATGAAAATAATTTTCGAGAAATATTACTTTAATTAGAGTAAAAAAGTTTTTTGGTATTGTATGCTCTAAATTCTTTACCTGGAAAAGCAATGATGAAATATTGTAAAACTAGCCCTCTGTGACTTGCAGCAAAGCCAACAGTATAAACAAAGTATTGTCAATATAGGCAGTTAGAAAAAAACAATTGAAGGCATGTAATCATGGAACAACATGAAGTATGCATGCTTAAATGCTGTAGCAGGACTCCATCTTTGGTAATATGAAATAAAGCAGTTGAAGAAGGATCCATGTGAAGGAACTTATTGAAAAAGGGAAAAACTCAATGAAAATGGAAAGAAATACATATTCACAACCTAGCTCGAACTACACCCATTTTTTTTTCCATTCTCATTTTCATTCTTTTTCTCTTTCTTCATTTCAACCACATATTCTATCAATAAAATAATATTACACATAAATCCAAAAAAATTTCTTACTTTTTAACCACACATTCTTCCATCAATCACTATTCAAAAATCATTTTTTCTCCAAAAATGGGTGTCAAACATAGGCTTAATATATGAATTTCATTCTTAATTTTAATCATATTAATCATAGTTTAATTTTCTCTTCCATCTAACCGATGTAGATCGAATCTACAAGCACACTAACAAACGGATTGCACCTTAAGAAAACAAACGTTTTTCTTATTTCATGAACAAACAAAAACCCTACAAGATGTTTTAGAGTTTTAAATACTAAAAGAACAGAAAACCTACTGGACGAGCAATCCTTAATTAGTTGGGCTACAAAGCAAAATAAATAAATACTGAAAATAATGAACTAAGAAACATCAAGTGTCGTTTTGACTTAACAAATGAATTCAAATATCCAAAATCCTTCATACGTTACGATGAAACGGTGAGTTTAATGGGAATCGTCGCGAGCTTTTCGGAATGGAGTCATGGGCCCAAAGCGAACATTGTGTGCGAAAGTTACGCTATTTTCTTCAAATGCCGACCATCCAAACGTTCCAAATACGCAAGTGATTGTTCCTCTACTCCAACCTCATCACTAACCCATTATAATAAGTTGTACGAATTCCACATTCGACATCCACTACTTATGTTCCAAAACAAACAACTTAAATAAACACCATTGAGGCGATTTTATTCTGTCTTCAAGTTAGTTTTTAATTTCTAATTTTCCTCGCGTGTTTAAGTGATTTTAAAATCATCAATAAAGCCCTCACACATAAGTACGAGAACTGAAAAGTCAAATTTAAATTTGCGCAAGGTTGTGGACACATTTAGAAAATGTGATAAGACTTTGATATTATGTTTTATAATTTTTACATATTTAAATATAGAAAAAGAATTTTACATACGTCTTATTAAAATATAGTTTTCAATTAGCACACTACAACAAATTTACACTTATAACCTAACTCGATTATAAAAAGAAAAAGAAAAAAAGTGTACATATCCCTCTTCAATTTACCCATCTTATTTCTTTTTTCTCTCCACAACCTTTCTAATTTTTCAGGGACAATTTTAGACTAATAAAAGAATAAGTATCTTATTGTTAAAAAAAAATTGTCTCTTTGCTGTACGGAGACCTTCTTCGTGCCGCACAACACATGTCTCCGTGCAGCACGGTGAGTTTTTTTTCTTCTTCTACAACCATCATTTTATCATATACAACGGTGAGTTTTAAGAATCGATGATAGCCATCAATTAAGTATACATGATCACCAAAGTTCGACATATTTATTACAAAATATAACGGTGAGTTTTAAGAATCAATGATATACATCAATTAAGTTTAACTGGCACAAGATTTACGGTATCACACTTGTAGCACCATGGGTGTACAGCAACCTCCAATATCAGTTGGGACATTTTCATTACTGAGAGGAGAGAGATTTAAGTCCCATATAAAATATTGGAACGTCCAATGCTCAGTCTAATCATAATAGCACAACTGCCCAACAATATACATGTACGATCATACCTGGCATGGTTTCAAATTGCACAACTTTTTAAAGTCGCCCATATTTTATGACTTAACGAAAATCTTAAGTTTTGTTGCTCTTAATCTCTAGATAAGCAGAAACAAGCAAGTCATAACTTTATCAAATATCCTATATAAACAAATGCGCTACAAAATATTGATGAATTAAGCTTATTCATCAGCCAATACATAACAACAGAGTATGAAAATAAGCGGTAATGCATATAATTTTCATTTTCTTCATTTTTTAGTTATTGGCATGTTAAAGCTATCAAACTCAAACAATTATATGATATTTGATTTAAAACAAAAGAATTCAACATTTTCTAAAGAACACCTAAACAAATTATAAATTTGCTGAAATTTCGAATTCAAATTTATCTAGATGGGGCGCAGAAGCGATGGTATTACACACGGCGCAACACACATTTGTTGCTCCACTCGGGTACATAAGAAGGCTCCTACACCCATTGCACACTATTTGGTTGTGTATTCCTGGAACCATATTAAATTATTAGATAAAAAGAAAAACATACCAATAAAATTAACAAGAAATTAAAATTGAAACGAAATCAAAGTTTCCAGAAAATTGGAATTCTAGAGTACTTACCATATATTACGATAAAATGTGAAGAAATGGAAGTGGATGGATTTTCAGTTCATCAGCGACGAAAAATCATTTTTTTTTTTTTTGGGTTTTGAAATCGGATTCGGAATGGAAATTGGAATTCTGTGGATGGAAGGTAAATGACGTTACAAACCTCATTCTCAATGAGGTGTTACTCTCTGGAGTAAGCAATGGAGAATGGGTAGTGAAGGCATTGAAAGGAAAGCCATAGACACAACAATTCAGTTGTTGTGAATTAGTGAATTAATGATGGTGGATTGATGAATGATAGGGTATAGATGAGGTTAATTGCGTGTGAAAATGGAAGATGCGATGTGTTGTGTAAAGAGGAGGAGGAGATGCGTGAGGAAAAAAAAGCATTTTTGATGATGATGGGAAATCACGACACGTGGTGCCAATTTTTTTGCCTCTTTTATATTGTAGTGAAGACTAGTACCCCTCGTCCAAATTTAAATCTTCGTCATTCAATTCTCTTGAGGAGCTTTCATGTTAAATGAGATGAACTGTTGGTTCTACTTCTGAATAGGGATGTCAATGAGTCGAGTCGAGTCGAGCCGGTTCGTGAGTCGAAACTTAAAGCTCGGGTTCAACTCGAGTAAAAATGGTTCGAACTTTTTTTGGCCCGAACCAAGCCGAATATTTGCTAGACTAAAAAACTAGGCTCGATTCGAGCTTTCAATTCGATCTTATCGAGTCGAGTTGTCTCACGATTTTTTTTAACCTACATGCAACTTGTAGCGCCTGCTATTAGGTAGCAGGTAGGTACCTAACTTTTAATTTCTAACCTTTTTTTAAGGCTCAATTCGTCACAAGTCGAAAATGGCCTATGTGGCTTGTCGTAGGCTCAGACTCAAGTTGACGCCCCGAAATGGGGTTCGTCCCGAGCCTACTAAGTCGTGCTGGCTCAGACTTTTTTCGACCGAGCCACGGACCGTCCAAGCCAAATTGACGCCCTCACTTCCGAATCAACACTCTTAACTAAAAGAAAATCAGTGAATTACGACCTTAAGATTACAATTAAATTTATTATAAATACTTATATTGAAGTTTTGTGAATTTGGTGAAAATTTATTCAAATTCATGAAGTCTATTAAACTTTAAAAATCTAACAAAATTTATTAAAATTTGAGTCGAAAACCTTTAAATAAGTGAAAATCGCAGCAGAGGTCCAAACATTTTCATTTGCTCTAGACTATACCTTAAGCTTTTATTTTTAAGGTCGCGGCTCCAAACATTTCACTTTAATGGCAATCAAAATCCATCGGACGGAATCCATCCATTGATCTGATGTTCAACTCTGAAATTAGAAGTTTGACTAAAATTAACAAGATAAGTGAGGAGTAAAATAATATATTTACATTTTCTATATAAAACTTTAAAAAAAATTAAATAAAAAGTAAAAAAAATGACTGTTCATCTTTTCCACAATCCCACAACCCATCCATCCCCACTCCTACCCCACCGACCACCGCCACCAAACCACCCAACATGGCACCACCCACCGCAAACCGCTACCACCGTCGACTCAAATCTCAAACTACAATGCAAAAACTCACTCAAATCCAAAAAAAAATTAAAAATTTTGCAGATGTTTTTCTCCCAACACGAGTGTAATTGGAGCCTTAACAACGCCATGCCATCCTATCCCAACCTATTCATCATCATCACCATCCTTCCTCTAAGACTTAAATTCAATGTATCACCCCAATCCCGCAACAATTGTTGATGCTGCTACCACCTGTAAAATATGTGGGAACCAAAAATTTTGTTGTTGCTCTAGCACAAATGAGATCATTTGCTGTTGATGATTTTATTGTGGAGGGAAAAATATTGAATTCGTCAATGCTAGAGGTTGAGAATTATCAATGGCAAATGGAAAAGAAACGAGCCTTGAAGATGGAGGCAAAAATCTTACTGGAATGTTACCAGAACTATTAAAATCGAAAAATGGAGACTTTAGGATAAATTGTCAACTTTGGCAAGTAGATAAAGAAATTCAATTAATTAAATAAATAACAGAAACCCAAATTTTAGTTTCATAAGAAACACAACAAAAATTCCAAATTCAAGAGTCTACCTAGAACAGAAAAGAAGAAGGAGGATGAGTTTGCAACGACGGTGGACGGTGAATTTTCTGTTTTTGGTTTTGGGGAAATGGTGGGGATTAGGTGTGTGGTTATGGAGAAGATGAACAATCTTTTTTTCATTTTTGATTTAATTATTTTAAGTTTTATATAGAAAATGTAAATACACCATTTTACCCCTCACTTATTTTGTTAATTTTAATCAAATTTCTAATTTCAAGGTTGACTAACTGATTAATTGACTGATTCTGTCCAATGGATAACGACTATAGTCAAAGTGAAAGGTTTGGAACTGTGATCGTTAAAATAAAAGGTGAAGGTATAATCTGCAGCAAATGAAAAGGTTTGGGTCCTCTTCTGCAATTTTCCCTTTAAATAATGTGGTAATCGGGTCAAATAGTCTCTTCTATAATATAGTTTGGAATTTTAGCCTTTGACCAAAAAAAATGTTTAAAATAAATAATTTAAATTATAATTTATAAACTACCTCATATACCCTTATTCAATAAAACTAAATGAGTAGAAACGTCAACCATACGGTTAAAATGATCAAATGCCATTTTGGGTCACATGTCTTGATTTCACTC
>CAIGRQ010255543.1:0-20401 GCA_903798375.1 Fraxinus sp. D2006-0159 | reverse complement strand
TCGTTGGAGCTTAACGGACTCTGATACCATATTAAAATTTGAGGTTCCATTTTAAAATGTCAACCTTATTAAGAGGAGTAATCCAAATCCTTTATAAATTAGTCTATATTTTCATCTTTATTCGATATATAATTCTATTCCTTAACAAAAATATGGGGTTGAACATGTACGGACCAAATACCATTATCAACAAATATGTGATTTAGAAAATATACTGTCAATGAAATATTGGGCTCCTAGTTAATGAATTAATTGTTTGATTGGTTAAGCATGTGNAGGAGTAATCCAAATCCTTTATAAATTAGTCTATATTTTCATCTTTATTCGATATATAATTCTATTCCTTAACAAAAATATGGGGTTGAACATGTACGGACCAAATACCATTATCAACAAATATGTGATTTAGAAAATATACTGTCAATGAAATATTGGGCTCCTAGTTAATGAATTAATTGTTTGATTGGTTAAGCATGTGTATGTGTTATTTCATATACTGTCATTCAACGTTACATATCATATTCAACATGTCCTATTGGCATTGATCAAGCAAAATCCAATTTATCGATTTTGTCACACTGTAAAGAGATGCAATTATGATAAAAGATAATTTAATAAATTCTTGTATAGTCACATTACCCACTTTTTACCAATAATGATCTGAATTAGTTGGCCCAATGTTCAAATATATCAATCATTAACAAGTGGTGCAATGCAAATGGAGCAAAACTTTGTCAATTTCCCCAACTTTTCACCAACAAAAATTTGAGGAAAATTAAAAAAAAAATATAAGTGGAATAAGGGACAAAAAATGACAATAATTTTCTCACTACGTTTAAATACGTCATGTTTGGTTCAGCTTAAGTAACTTAAAACTTAAGTCAAAGTCAATATTTAATTTTATCCACATATTTCATGACATTCTCAATTTTCAACCCACGTTTTACTAATTTTTATCTAAATCGAATAAGCGCGTAACATTATGATTGACTTTCTTGCAAGGTGTATATGCTTGAAGGGCAGGACTTACATAATGGATCTTAGACTTCATCCACCAAAGAAAAAGGATGAAACCAATTGAGACTAATCAATGCTCACCATTTCTTCTTCTTATGATTTTTCTATATAATGCAATTGGTACAAATCTTGTAGAAGGATTTAGCATGAATTTAATTGAGACTTCTTTCTCGAGTCTTATCATGATTGTGTGCTCGATTGATGAGTTCTGATGTTTTATAAGTGAGATTGTCCTTATTCGTTCACGATAAGCAAAAATTAATAATTTAATTAGATAGTTGATGTCCAACTGTGTATTTATGAATGATTTAATAATTATCTTTTATGTTTTTCGATTTAAGAATTTCTCCATATTAAGTATTCAATACGTTCACAATTCACAGACGAGATCTATTGTGCAGAAAACAATGAGATGCCTACAAACTAACCAACATATTGGACCCATAAAGTGTCACACCGAGTAGAATATTAGTACAACATTAATCGAATAATTTTTATTTGTATTTGTATTTTACTATAACCTTAAGTTTCATATCTATCACTTGAATTTAATGTCTTCACTACTAACTCTAAACTTATAAAACATGTAATATGAAGCTACATCTTTTTCTTTTCTCGAAAGAGTTAAAAGAAGTGCAGTTTCTCTTTATAGTTACTAGTCAAGTTGAACGTTCATTGCACGTTATTCTCAAATATTTTATAAATGTTATAAAAGTAATATTTGGTATCAACTTGTACAGATGATTTGATGAGTATCAAATTATCTATAGAAAATTAAATTTAAGATAAAAATTTAAAAGAAGAAAATTGTACTCTCGAAATCCAACGTCTATGATTCAAATTTTTCGTGACGATGAAAAATTACAAATGAGCAACATTTTTATACTACATTTGGTACATAAGAATTAATCTAATACATAAATTTAAACACCCATTAAAATTTCTAAATATCTGAATAGGAATAAATTCATCTATAATGATCTATATTCATGTAAATCAAGATTCTTCAAGTCAAGATTCATTGAGTTTAAATTAATTTGAATGTTAATTAATTGAGAATTAATGACACAAAATTCATACATGTTTTATAGTAGTTATACATATTGAAAAACGAAAAGTAAAGTATTATTAAAATAACTAAATTGTAGTATTGTTAAAATCGTCCAAAAAAATGATTCTCACTTAGCCCCTATTTGATACACATTAAAATTTTTATTCTAATTCTTCTACTCATTTTCAATCACACATTCTTCAATAAAATAATATTTCCCATCACATCAATAATTTTTCCTTTTTTTTTTCAACCACACATTCTCCATCAATCTACTATTTCAGAATATATTCTTCCAAAATAATATAACTCAAATACACCCTTAACGTGATATTTAATATTAATATATTATAGATGTCTCCATTGAGTTCTTCTTCATTTATTACAAATAAAAATAATTATTAATTTTTAAATTAAAATCTACCACATTTTAGTCTGTTGGCATGTAACTGTAATGTACTAACTCCCGATTAAACAAAAATTAATTATTATATTCTTCACACATGAATGTATTTGCTCAACTATACCTAATTTTAAAAAAGTCAATTTTGTATCAAATCAGCAGTCTATTAAATGATTTAATATAATAATCCTATTTGGTAATTAATTTATACTTGAGAAAGCACATCCTCAAGACAAAGAAATAAATATCGTTGAATTCAAATTATGATTAAAACTCAATAAAATCAAGTATTTGTGTGAATTATTTACTTATTTTTATTGACTCTATTGGCAAGATTTTGAAAAGTCAAAAGTTCATGAAAGTAAAAAGTTGTTTTTGAACACTTTTTGAATTAGATATTTTTTGGAACGAAAACAAAAATCATGTCGAAAGGGCATTATTTGATCTGGCGTTATGTGTAATTTTGTGCAAAAGGCGAGGAGCACTAGCCGTATTTAGAGTACATTTGAGTACCCATTTGAAAATCAAAGTTAGAAGTAGACTTGAAGACAAAATGTACAACTTCATTTTTGTTAGAAAAAAATCCACCCCGCCTTGATTCGAAAAAGATAGAAGTTGAAGATCGAACGAGTACTAAATCATATAATAAAACATAATTTTCTATTTACATAAAAGTAAAATTTCATTAACTTAATTACTGCAAATCTATCTTGATTACATTTTCTTCTAGTTGAAAGTAAAATATAAACCTTTTGTACTTTACGATTTAAATTTTTAGACAACATTGTTCGCTATAATAATATCATTATAAGGAAATACTCGTGCTTATATCACGGCCTTGTCTTTTGTGAAATTTATGATATAAATTGGTCGGCAACTTAGGTGGCTCACTAAAGATGAAATAGAAATATATAATTTTCTCAAATTTTAACAATCCAAACTTTATAAATGGAGTAATTCAATAAATGCTCGGGAAGGTACTTATGGGGAAAGCTTATCTCTGTACTTTTAGCAACTGAACAATTGACGACTTGACGTGTTTGTTCTTGAGGATATGGAAATGTGATCAAATAGAACTTTATCTGGACAAAACAACATTAACATTTTTTTTGAAATTATAATTTTCAAAAATTCACGAAATGTGTTAATTGAATTAGTTTATAATGTTCGTTGAGAACTCCTTAATATAAAAATCCTTTTATAAGAAAATTAAAAATAAAATATTTTTATGCAATAATGGAGTATTTGAAATATTCCTAATAAAATAAAAAACAATTAATTGGAACCCTCTAGCAGTATAGCCCTTGTAAAAAAATTAAATTAAATAGGTCAAAATATTCATTAGAGAAATTAAAAATAATTCAATTATTAAAAATTTCTTGTAATTCTTTCTCAGTTCAGAATTCCTTTTTTCTTCTTGAGTTGTGCGTTCTTCATTTTTGATTATACATGGAAGAAAACAGTTCTTGATTAAACCAATTCCAAGATTCTTTGTACAGTCCCCAAAACTCACAGACAATATTCCTACTCTTCGCCACCCCACCCCACCACCCAAAAAATTTAGTTGAAAATGACCAGAAAACCAAACAATTGACCCACAAATGGCAGAAATTGCAATTTCTTTTAAACTTCATCCTTGTTTCCATTACCCTATTCTTATTGATTAATCATCACGTGGCTCAATTTAGCAGACTTCCCCCATCATCTTTCTCAATAGGAAAAGCACACATTAAAACAGAAATTACAGTTCATAAGTTCACCTCAACAACACAGACACGCAGCGGCTTAAAGTTTTGCACTTTGAAAAAATTTCAGCTCAAGAATCACTGCAAGCTTCCATCTTTTCTCACAAACTCATATATTAGATTTTTATCTAGTTATATCATTGTAATTGTTCAGTTTTTTTTCCTGAAAAATGGAGAAATCATATATTAGATTTTAATCTAGTTATACCATTGTACTTGTTCAGTTTTTTTTTTCCCGGAAAAATGGAGAAAATTACTGCTTTGGTTAACTATGAGCTCAGAGCTTGTGGGATAGTGTAGAGTTCTTTCTTCAAAGCCAAAGGGTTCTTGTATTTTCGTTTTTAATTTTCCCTTTCCTTCTCTTTCCTCTTTGAAGAATGGGTTGCAAGTGCATGATAGCAGGGAATTGGGTTAGATTGAGGAAAAGAAATGGTGGGTTGAGAACAAAACAGGCAGGGCGTGCGTCTTGCAGAGGAGCTTAAGCTTTAAGCCTAAAGGGAAAGAAAATGTTTTCCCTCAGGGAAGACTAATCAAAATAATTTTCCCCTATCCTCTCTTCTGGATTTGATCTCTTGAAGTGAATTTTTCTAGGCACATCCAAGAATATTGATAAATTCTTCTGTTCATTGGTGCATTTGTTGTGCACTGATACTGCTCCATTAGTTGTTGTTTGCAATGGGGTATCTGTTTAAAGAGGTTCTGAAGACTCTTTGTGGAGTCAACCAGTGGGATTATGCTGTTCTCTGGAAAATTGGTTGCGAAAACCCCAAGTAAGTTCCATAAAAAATTAAATATTTTTTCACTTTTTTATGAAAACTTTTCAACCTTATTTGGGATTTTAGTATTGCTTTTCAATTAATTGTGATGAAATTTATGATCTGTTGTAGAAATGTTACTATTTGATGTGTGCTCTTTTGCAGTTCCTTTTGGCTAATTTGCATGTAATCATTTTCTTTTCTTCTTGAATTTTGTGCTGATCTTTGTTAATAGAAAGCAAATGAAAATAAAAGAATCCCAGTCTGATAGTACTTTCTTGCTCAGAGCTCCAGCAAAACAGGGAAACCAAGTGCAACTGCTGAACATACAGTGTCCAGTCCCTATCTTTGCCAATTCTTTCTTTGACCAAATTAGAGGATAATATTATAGGAGTCGTATATTTGTTTCATTGTTATTGGCGATGTTTTAAAGCTGCCTAATCTTTAAACAAGATTTGATTTGAAGTGTAGTAGATTTGTTGGATTCTGTTGCCTTGTTTTTGCTTTGTGATCCGGTAACTGTCAATTTATCTATCTTTGGAGTTTTGTGGTTGGTCCATTAGCTTTGTCTTGGAGAATCTTATGAAATCCTTTCTACCGTTATGATTTCCTATGCATAAATTTGTTCATTTCTAAATATTGTCTTTCTTGTTTGAATCTATATGTTCTTAACTTCTTGTCTTCAAAAATTCCGGGATTTTGTTTTTTACCTCTGTTTTTTTGACTGCCAGCCACTAGAAAGCATACATCTAATTGGGAGATTACATTTATCTATTAAAGTACTGTAATATTGTTGGGGAGTAAATATTTAAACTACGAGGCCTTTTGACAGGAATCTATATGAAATGTCTGAACTAAATTATGTTTTATACTAACATGAGAGAGTATCATGCTTTTGTCGATGGAGATTGAATCCCCATGCAATCAAGAACTAGTGCTAACAGAACTCTCTCGACTTATCCCTCTAGCATAGAATATCCAAACTATGACATTGTGTATCTCAAATCAAATGCACTATATGTATACATGTGTACGTGTAGTAAGAAAAACACTGTAGAAGAGGTATTGATAGACACTTTGTAGTCAGAAATTATGGAGATATAATTTTGAAATATATGCTACCAAACCAGTTATTTCCACCATTATGTATTCCAATAACCTGTATGCTAACGCTCAATTGACAACTTGTAATTTTTTGCAACCCAATCAATTATCTTCTATCCATCTATATGATATGACTTACCAAACCCTAGGTTCTCCATGAATGAATAGCATATTAATATTAAAATGTTTCAACATATGAATATAGTTTGGATTGTTTTTCTTGGACGATCCAATATGCTGATTTGTCTGAATTTTGATTTGGCAGGCTTTTAATTTGGGAAGAATGTTATTATGCACCTCTATCATGTGCTGGACTAACAGGGATTTCCAGAATTGAGAATCCAAAAATCGGTTATGAAGGTTATAATGCTTCCTGGGTTTCGACTGAAAATCACATTTTACAGCCCAGTGTTCAAGCAGAGAATAAAGTGCATGTGCTTGTAAACCAGATGATGATGGACAAGCATGTTAATATTGTAGGAGAAGGGTATTACTTTTATGCTTAATTGCATTTTTTACTGTATATGAGATTGTGAAGGAGTTGCACGGAGCACGATTTAGTTACATTATAATTTTGTTTTCCAGACTAGTAGGAAGGGCTGCTTTTACTGGAAACCACCAGTGGGTTTTTTCGGACAATTTTACTAAAGAACCCCATCCACCAGAGGTATGGCATAAGATGCTTCTGTTACTGCATATTACTTGTGCTCTCGCATCTAAACCACCATAAAATAAAGTTACATAAATATGCTGCTAGTACTTCTTCATTGGAAGTCAGGCCCTTTTTAAGTTTGTATTAAGTTTTGCTAGCCTGTAAGCTCATTTCAGTTAAAATGGACTGCTGCAAAAATCTACACAAAAGTGATTAATTCTGGAAATTCGTGATATGTATAAATAGTGATCTATGTTATGTATCATCACAGTGAAATTCTCATCTTTGTTTTCTTCTTTTTTTTTTTTTCAAAGGTTCTGAAAGAGTTGTATCTGCAATTTTCTGCTGGTATGCAGGTATAAATAAACACTTCTTTGTTTTTGTTTGCTGCTCTGTGTTTTGTTGTTTCACTGATTCTTTGCTTTCTATCAGACACTGGCAGTTATTCCCATTCTTCCTCATGGCGTTGTTCAACTTGGTTCACACTTGGCAGTAAGTCTTCCTTTTCTTCATTCCCATGGGTCTAGTCGGGGGGAGACTTTTGTAACTCTAAATCTTTCTATATGCTGAAAAATTCCATTATGAAGTTCATATTACAACAAACAAAGCCTTATTACTATTTACTAATAAACTCTGGGTGGTCATATTAAATTCGCATTATGAGGTCTCTTTCGAAGTCCGCCTGCTACCTGCAAGGAATGCTGTTACTTAAAGTAGAAGGCTGCCATTTGTTTCTTCCCCTCCCTGATGTTCCTGCAAATTCCCAAGTTTAAATTTTGCTTTAGTGTCCAGTAATAGAAATTGTGCGCAATTCTTAGTCTTTTGATGCTTTATCTGGTTCTTGATATAGTGTAACTGTCCTGCTGTCTCAGATAGTGGAGAATATGAGATTTATTAATGATGTGAAGACCTCGGTACTTCAGATGTCATATGCAGCTGGTGGATTACTATCTGATAATTATACAGCAAAGGTACTTGCTCCAGAAACAAGGGTATCAGAATATTTTGGACATGTCACTCCTGGGGACATGTATCATGGATCGAATATGATGAAGCCTACTCCCATTGCTGACAGTTGCAACTATGCTGGAAACTCGACTCTGACTTCTGGATTTGTCAGTCAAACTTCTTGTTCTTTAGTAAGACAAATCCAGAATAATCTACTGTCAAATGGAGCAACATTTCAAACCTCGAATTTGAATCAAAATCACGTGAAGCCACACGATAACCACCAGGAATCAGAACTCATTTCAGCCGTCAAGTTCAACTTTAATTCCAAAAACCAATTGGTGCATGCATTGACAAAAGCTGACATTATCCCTTCAAATCCTGAAATATGGCTGAACCGACAGGCTTCTCTGAATATCCCAAGGTCCACATTATATCAACAACCTTCTTGCAGTTCATCCACATTGAATAATGGAAATTCAGGATGGGTGGAAAGACAAATATCGTCGGTTGATATAACTCGAGGCCATTTTAGCAACCAAAATGTGTCCACTGGCATTCTGTTGTCTACACAGAGAACAAATTCTGACCTGATTTCCAGTTCTAATGACGATTCTGTCACTATTCCATCAGCTGAAGTTAATGGACTACATGAAGTTGCAGGTGGCAATGTGAAATCAATATTAGGAACAAATTCTGTTTCAGATACAACGTGTAGGCCATCCAATGGAAATATTGCCTCCACGCATTCCACCTCAAGTGGGCTTCCAAATGCTAATTCGTCTAAAATAGAAGCATCCTTTTCTGATTCTTCGTGCTATTTGACCACAAATCACTTGCTTTCTCATGGCTCTGGTAGCAAACATCACTATACGGATAACAAATTTGCAAAGAATGAGTTGAAAGCAGCCGAGGAAAGATTAGAGAAAAAGATAATTCATGCTAATAGTATTATCCACTGTCAACATGAAGAACATCAGAATTTTGCTGAGCTGAATTCTGGCTTTCTTCAAGATGACGGACAACATGAATTTGGACAAGAGATTTTGCCACTGAAAAATGCCGAATATGAAGACGGATGTGTCCAACCTCAATCAGGAGATGATTTATTTGATATTTTGGGTGTTGATCTTAAGAATGAACTATTGCGTAGTTGCTGGAATAGTGGTTTGAATGATCAATCAGATCCGAATACAAATAATTTGGCCAAGAATAACTCTTTATCTATAAATAGCCCGGATGCCTCTTCTGAAATATATCCTATTAGCCAAGGAAATTCAGAAAGTGGTATTTTCTCTGTGTCAGGCAGTGACCATCTCTTAGATGCTGTGGTCTCCAGGGTTCATTCTTCTAGCTTGGATGAAAATGTTTCTTGCAAGACAACATTGACGTATCCGAGTAGCTCCTCTTCACATAATGCTTCACTTCCCGCCGGGAGGATTGGGGTTTCTGATCAACTGAAGGAAAAGTTATTTGGCATTCCAAAATATATGGTAAAAGCGGAAACAGCTAATTCTTGCTCATTTAGGTCCGGATGTTCCAAGGTTGATTCAGGAACCCTTTCGCAAAGTAGTTCCATTTACGGGTCACAAATAAGTTCATGGATTGAAAAGGGTCGTGAAGTGAAACAGAGTAGCAGTGTGTCTACTGGATACTCTAAAAAGCCTGATGAAACGAACAAAACAACTCGCAAGAGGCTTAAACCAGGAGAAAATCCTAGACCCAGACCAAAAGATCGCCAAATGATCCAAGATCGTGTCAAGGAATTAAGGGAAATTGTGCCAAATGGAGCTAAGGTGACACTTCTTGTTTCTGGCTCCGAGTTTTCTATTTTCTTTTGAATATAATCTAATTCTAAGATCTATTAGTTCTTCTATTCATACATGTTTAACTTGTTTTAACAGTGTAGCATTGACGCTCTTCTTGAACGCACTATCAAGCACATGCTTTTCTTGCAAAGTGTCACAAAGCATGCTGATAAGCTAAAACAAACAGGAGAGTCAAAGGTGCGAGATTCAGACTTGAACTTCTCAAAGTGTTGGATTCTTTTTTGAAATATGTCGAACATTGATCAAAATTAGACTTAGGATAGGACATTGATGACCGCACATACATACACTCACACACTCCTACACACACATGTATATAGGACATAATTGATTCAAAAGAGTTGCATAAAGAGTTATACAAGCGCGGACGGCTAGACCTCAGTTAGATAATAAATCTTGAAACAAGATATAAATTTGCTTATATTCTTCTGTAAGCTTCAGGTTATTAACAAGGATGGCGGATTGCTTTTAAGAGATAATCTTGAAGGAGGGGCTACATGGGCGTATGAAGTTAGTTCACAATCTATGGTCTGCCCTATAATAGTTGAGGATCTGAATCAGCCTCGTCAAATGCTTGTGGAGGTAATTACTTGCATCGCTTACTTCTCAAGATGTGGATAGTTATGGTCATTGGTCCTTGTTACCTAAAGTTACTGGAACTAGCTATTTTTACAAGCTTAGAGACAATATTTTACTTGAATTTTTCCTTTCGAGACAGATGCTCTGTGAAGAACAAGGTCTGTTTCTGGAAATAGCTGACATGATTAGAGGAATGGGGCTAACCATTCTGAAGGGGGTTATGGAAACTCGGAATAATAAAATCTGGGCACGCTTTGCTGTAGAGGTAATGTTTTAAGGAGTATTGACCAAGGCATTGGATTTGATCTTGTATTACTTTTCAAAAAGACATGGATTTTATGCTTTTTATTCAACGTTGATTACGTTTATTATCCAAATATTGAAGGTTTTTAATGAATGCTGAGATGTTAGAAGAGATAGGATTGATATTTTCTCTTGTAAACCTTTTTTTATTGTAGTGAATTATGCAGCAGCGGGAGAGGACGTAGTCTCACTTTGAAGCGAATCTCTATAAATCATGCATTTTCTTGATTGTTTATTTTCTTTCTTTAAATTGTTTGCTCTTGGTGGAATAGAATTATGATTTATAATTCTCAACACTCTGGTGTGATATGTCATTGAAATCTCTGAAACAACCATTTATATGTACTCTTATGATCAGGCCAACAGGGACGTCACAAGGATGGATATTTTTGTTTCACTTGTTCAACTCTTGGAGCAAACTGGGAAGAGTGGTGTTGCACCTGCCAAGGGCATTGGTAATGAGAGCACAATGGTTCAACAATTTCATCAAGTTGCATCCATTCCCGTAACTGGTAGATCTCGTAGTTTGCAGTGATCCATTTAATACTAGAATTTTGGGTCTGGATATGTTATGAGCGAGCAAAGGTTATGCTCACCATGACTAACATTCGTCCAGACTAATCTCAGGTCCTGATGACTCACAACTTTTGACAGCCATGTGATGAAACCATCGACATTGTTTTGGACCCTGAGGGAAACTTAGGAGACAGATTACTGCTTGCTCTAATTTGATGGATTAGAAGATGTTGTAAACATTGTTGCCTCTTTTTTATTCATTTCTGAACTCTTTTTAAGTTCTATTAGCTGGAAGGATAATGGGTGTTTGGTCTTTCATTTGCAATGTTTTCTTGGTCTGTTGATGTACAGTAAAGATTGGTTTATGGCCTGCATGTTGATTTTTATCTCTTTGAATTCCTGGTTATTTGTTCCTCTCCAGGGTAGTTGTAAAAGATTGAGAAAAGCAAACGTTTGATCTCCGTCAACTTCATAAATAACTGTAAAAACAATGTTTTTGTTCACGAGCCTTCTTGCTCCCTGAATGTTTTCAATTATCGAATATAATGTGCGGAATCACACAATTAAAAGCAACAAATCAATTTTTAATTGTTTCTAAATAGTTAATAAATCACGTCAATTTATGATATGTTGAATTACAACAATTTGTAATATGAAAGCAATAAAGAACACCAAATTGATCATGAAGAAACCTCAACTAGGTAAAAACTTCGAACAGTTTGTAAATCAGTAATCCGTTATAAATCAAAGCAAACTTACAGTATAGTCTAGACCCGTCTATTTCGTAAAACTTCTGACATCAATTCATAGTCTCCCTCGATCCTATTGGAGTGTGCTCCTTCAAAACAAATCCCGACTTCTAGTTTATACCTTAGTCATCTTGAATTGCGTGCTTCAAACATCAGATCCCGAATCCTGGTACCTCACTTTAGTCCCCCTAAATTTTTGATTCTGCAACAACTCTCAATTCGTGATATCGATTTATTTTCGATGGATTAAATGAAGAACTCCTCGTTCTTCTGATCACCGGTTTAATGTCTAAGGATGGAAAAATATACTACTCAATGTATATCTCAATTAAAAGAGTGATTCTAAAACTGCAACAACTTTCAATCCGTGGTATTGATTTATTTTCGATGGATTAAATGAAGAACTCTTCGTTCTTCAGGTTGATGTTTAATCAAACGATATTTGTGTCTGATCACTGGTTTAATGTCTAAGGATGAGAAAATATACGACTCAATGTATATCTCAATTAATAGAGTAATTTATGGTTCAAAGAAATATCTTAGTTTGGAAAGATTTTATGAATACAATGATATGGTGGTTGAATTTTGAGATCAAGGAATGATGATTTGGATCTTCAAGGAACTATCTCTACGGAATAATATGATTCAACACACTTTTAAACGTCCCATAGAGTGTAAATTTATTTTTGGACTTTTGGACTTTGTTTTATACTACCCGAAAACCTAAATACTATATATACCAAGCCCCACTTCGTGAAAATAGTGGATTAAATATTATTTTATGAGAGAGATTGCGTTATCACATCCTACATATTATTCAATCTCCATCGATTCAACCAAAATCATTGAAAAAATTAATTCTATATAATCAAAACACCAAAACCTATACTTCCGCATAATGTGTCAGAGTTATGAAAATCAAGGAAAGTGATCGGAATTCCGGTTGAAGGAGAATGAGAAGTTCTCAAGTGATCCACATGAGATAAACGATTTCAGAAGGTAGGGAGCTGGTGCAAGCACGCAGTCCAGGAGGGCAGTGGTAATTAGAGTCAAGAGGTTAGAAAGTACTAATGTTTAGTTTGTCTGAACAGTCTGTAAGTTTTTATCATTTATATTGGATACCACTGGTTTAGACCCGGAATTTTTATCCCACGAGGGATTTTCTCCGTCAACAATTTTGTGGTGACGTTTATTTTTATACAATATATCGATTGCGGTAATTCAATTTAGGATAGTATTGCATATGAATTCATCTGGATAAAATTAATAATTGTGACTTATTACTGTTGTTAATTAACAAATTTAAATTGAAACACGTATTCACCCCTCTCTAAGTGTTAGTTGGGTCAAACTTGTAACTTTCACTCCCATTGGACTATTTGTATCTGTATGCATGAGGATTGACGTGTACATGAAAGAAGAAAGGATGTTAACCACTTTCACATATACGACATGAATTCCAGCAACTATCTAATCGTATAACACTATGTCTTGGAAGATTTGAAAATAACCATCAATACCTCGGTGTAGGTCTCGGATAATTCTTTGCTTCAGCTGGATGGTAAATCATCGCACCTATGATTCAACCAATTGGGAGAAGGAATTAAAGATATAGATATATTCATGAAAAATTATTATAAATCATACGGTTTCTGTCACTCTCAAAATTAAGTACACCCCACAATGAAGTGAAATGAGCGGCTTGTAATCGACGCGACAATGAATATGAGAATATGCCTTCCTAATCAAGTGTATAGCTAAAAACAGAAAGGGAATTGTGTTAAATGATGTCTAGGAATTCAGTGTTTGTCCTATTCAAATGAAAGGCCATGATCTAACACTCACTCGAAGGTGCCACCTCCTAATTATTCTTGGACTTCAAGTGGTCTAATAATTCAAGAAATTAACATGTTCCACGGTGTCACTTGAATATGGCTTTATCAAAACGAACGAGTCAGGTTAAGTTTAACCTTTTTAGCGTCTAAACAAATGAATCTTTATCGTCTAGATCAAATTGTGCCACAACTACCTTCCCGACTCTTCCACAAAACAAGAGTCATGCAAAGTTAAAATTATAACTATGTTCGACGTAACGTATTAAATATAACTTGAAATTTTCTAGTGCATGATAAAAGATGTAGAAGCTGGAAATGAGGACATGAAGGTCCTGGTTAAAGTTCAAAAAAATAAAAATCTTACCTATGTTTAGACATGTAGCTTTTTCAAAATAACTTATTTTAAACAGGTAAATCTTGCATTAACTAAAAAAACATATATATATATACTTATAAGGAAAATTTTAAGCTACGCCAAACGTGGTAGTTTATGTAGTCTATGGGTATTTATTTGACAAAAGCCGAGAAACAGAACGGAGAGAGAAACGCGATCATCGTAGAATTGTATTAGTCTGTTTGGGTTTGATCCGAATGCTAAGGATTGATACCTATAAAAAATTCTCTTTTTTCCGTGTCCGTTTCTCCTTGCAATAACCACCAATGGTCTTCTAAAGAAATACAGAACAGCCCATTGCAAGTATTCTTGAATTTGCATGCAGCATTAACAAAATCAAGGTTTGTCCTATTTTATTTTTTTTTTGATATTTGAGTGCGTTTTCTTTGTAATTTCTTGTTTATGCACTCTTTCTTTTGCCTTGTTGAAAATTTTAAAATATGGGTCTGTGTGGAAATGTTATGAGATAATGCAATGAATATGGATTTTGATCCAAGAAATTTAGTCTTCGTTGTTAATGTGGTGGTGGTGGTGTTTTGCCTTTTGGGAACTGTCAGTGGTGTCACAAACCAAAATGATTTTAAGATTCTGAATAACTTTAGAAATGGGTTGAAAAATTCACAGCTCTTGAAATGGCCTGCGGGAGGGAATGATCCATGTGGCCCTCCTGCATGGCCTCATGTGTTCTGTCAAAATGGAAGAGTAACACAAATTCAGGTTAAGGGGCTTGGTCTACAGGGACCTTTGCCTCAGAATTTCAATCAGTTGGATAAGCTTCAGAATCTTGGACTTCAGAACAACAAATTCAATGGAGATTTGCCTACGTTTAGTGGTTTATCCAATCTTCAATTTGTATACTTGGATGATAATCAATTCGATACGATCCCTGCTGATTTCTTTGATGGGCTTAGTAATGTTCAGGTTTTGGCTTTGGATAATAACCCATTTAACCAGAGCAATGGATGGTCCATACCTAGTGAGTTAGCAGAGTCTTCGCAGTTGGTTAATTTTTCGTGTTCGAGTTGCAATATAGCTGGGCAAGTACCTGCTTTTTTTGGGAAGATGTCGTCACTCACTTTGTTGAGATTGTCGTATAATAGGTTAAGTGGTGCCATCCCACAGACTTTTCAGGGCTCAATGTTGCAGGTTTTGTGGTTGAATAATCAAGATGGGGGCGGGATGACTGGTTCTATTGATGTCATCGGGTCTATGGTTGGTCTAACTCAGGTATGGCTGCATGGAAATCAATTTACAGGATCGATTCCTGATAACATTGGGGATTTAACTTCCTTAAGAGAACTCAAACTCGGTAGAAATCAACTAGTTGGTGTGATTCCCCCAATTTTGGCCAATATGAATATTCAGGTATTGGATTTAAGCAATAACATGTTTATGGGTCCAATACCAAAGTTTAAAGAAGCAAATGTTAGTTATCAGTCAAACTCATTCTGTCAATCTGATCCTGGTGCCCAATGTGCCCCTGAAGTTGGTGCACTTTTAGAATTTCTTCATGATGTGAATTATCCGGGAAGACTTGCTTCTCAATGGACTGGTAATGATCCATGTAAGGGACCCTGGTGGGGGATTACCTGCAATCCTACGAACCAGGTTTCTATCATAAATCTGCCGAAGCTTGGGCTTAATGGCACGCTTAGTCCTTCGCTTGTGAGCTTACAGTCATTGCTTGAACTTCACTTAGGAGGAAACAATCTACATGGAGTAATTCCTGTAAATTTAACTTTGTTGAGATCACTAAGATTGCTGGATATAAGTGGGAACAATTTTGACCCACCATTACCGAGATTCGGCAATGATGTGAAAATAATCACTAATGGTAATCCAAAATTAACTGGCAATTCACCGAAAGGATCCCCTACACCATCTGATTCAACTGTCCCCTCTTCTTCAAATTCTGAATCATCTAACAATTCTTCGCCATGGTCAAAATCCCGGAATTCTAAAAACTTCAAACTACTTGTCACTGTGGTTACAGCTGTAGGTGCTACGATTTTTACTTTTCTTGGACTTGTTTTGGCGGTCTATTGCCTTAGGAAGAGAGAAGAGAAAAAAAGGGCTGTTGGTGGTGTCTTAAAGCATCCTAAAGATTCATCCGATCCTAGTAATAGGCTGAAGATTTCAGTAGCGGATAACTCTTCCTTAGAGGCTCAAAATGGTATGAGTACGGCCAGTGGGACTAGTGGTGGACTGGAAAATTCTCACGTGCTTGAGGCTGGAAACTTGGTCATTTCAGTTCAAGTCCTTCGGAAGGTGACCAATAATTTCACACAGGAAAATGAGCTTGGACGTGGAGGTTTTGGATCAGTTTACAAGGGAGAATTTGAAGATGGAACAAAAATAGCAGTTAAGAGAATGCAAGCCGGGATAATTAGTAACAAAGTGTTGGATGAATTCCAATCAGAAATTGCAGTGCTATCAAGTGTCCGACACCGGCATCTTGTGTCCCTTTTGGGTTACTCTGTTGAAGAAAATGAGAGGCTTTTGGTTTATGAATATATGCCTCAGGGAGCTCTGAGTAGACATCTTTTCCGTTGGAAGAGCTTGAATTTGGAACCTTTGTCTTGGACAAGAAGGCTTATAATTGCTCTTGATGTTGCTAGAGGGATAGAATATCTTCATACTTTAGCGCGCCAGAGTTTTATACACCGAGATCTCAAATCATCAAACATTCTTTTGGATGATGATTTTCGGGCAAAAGTTGCAGATTTTGGATTAGTGAAATTGGCTCCTGACAAAGAGAAATCTCTTGCCACCAGGTTGGCTGGAACGTTTGGATATCTTGCGCCCGAATATGCTGGTAAGAAAATATTCTTAATTAATCTGATATGGATTATGCTCTATCATACTACTGTTTAATTCTTATAGGCGTTTTGGGCACGAGAATTAGGAATTTCATATCGTTAATCACGCATGCTTCCTGCATTATATACGATATGCTATTTTGATCTCAGTTTAATTATTGATGTTCTGCACCTTTTCATGTTTGCCTGCCACTCTGTCTCTGCTGATTGATATTTCCCTTTTCCCAGTGACGGGCAAAATTACCACCAAAGTTGACGTCTTCAGTTTTGGAGTGGTATTGATGGAACTTTTGACGGGATTAGTGGCACTTGATGAGCAACGTCCCGAGGAAAGCCGATACTTGGCTGAGTGGTTCTGGCAGAGAAAATCAAACAAAGAGAGTCTTATTGCTTCCATTGATCCTGCCATTGATGCGAAAGAAGACATTTATGAAAGTATTTACATCGTAGCTGAACTGGCTGGACATTGCACTGCTCGCGACCCAAATCATCGTCCTGACATGGGACATGTTGTGAATGTGTTGGTTCCACTTACTGGTATATGGAAACCAGTTGAAGAAACAGATCAGAATTCTAGTTTTGACATTTCTCTACCTCTCCCGCAAATGTTAAAGGGCTGGCAAGAAGAACCTGCTACTCAAGATATCAGTGGTCCTAGTCAAGATAGCAAAGGAAGCATTCCTTCTTAAGCCTGATGGTTTTGCAGATTCATTCACTTCTTCTGATGCTCGTTGAGTGAATGTCTTTCCGTGAAAACGTATGTTGCCTCTACCTACTAAATTGCTTGTGTCCTTTATATCAGTTATCATATTCTCACGTTAGCGAAATAATCAACCTATAAAATATCAGAACACCCAACACATTCTTCCTATGTATCATTTCCGTGTCCAATGGAGGTCATATTTTACAAATGCTTAGACACATTGCGATTGCAAAAGAAGAATTCGAGCATTTTGAAGCAATCTATTATAGGATTGATGAAGATATTTCATGTCGATTCACTTGTTAAGCTGCTGTGATCCGTGCAGTCCGTCGCCCATGCACACCTAAATACTTTGGATTCTGTTATATTTATAGAACTTGCTTTATATTTGTTAAGGCTTAAACTATATTTCAACAACCTATTGTACTGTGGTTTCATGTCATTATACTGTCAAAAGTACATCCTTAACACCTTTAAGAGCTTACTTTGATTCGAGCGAAGGGTTGAGATTTTTCTCAGTTTCCTTTAATCACTTGATATTCGATTGAATCAGCGAATATTTGAACCCTAAATTCTCGATATTCACATATTGATGAAATCAAGTGTTTGAACACTTCCATTCCATTGTTCGTGCTTTTGTGCATCACTTGTGGCGGAGGGCAGCTGTGGTCTTGGTCTATGATCTTCTAATGGGTGTGACGGGTGTCGAGCACTTTTTATGTCGTCTTAAAAAATTTATGTATTTTTATATTTTCTTTTACTTCGTGACTTGGTCGATAAAAAACATATAGTCATATACTATCAATATCAGGTGACAAAACGTAGCATAGGGCTCCTTAAAACCCTTAAAACAGTACATACATTTGACAGTAGAAGGTCGTCCGTAGATTTTTTTGACAAAAGAACTTAACAAAAAAGAGCAAACGACCCAGGAGTTCAATATTCATGGAGTCCGTGGCTTTGTAGGAGTGTGGCCATTATGGTGCAATGGGTCGGGACCGGCCGGAACTCTCCTCAGTTCCCAGTCTTCAGGCATCTCATTATAATTTCCGAAGCTCGGATACTTTGCGGCTGGTTCACTACTCTTAAAACCCATCTCCTTCCTGTTATAAGCCTTGCCCTTGCACTCTGCAAAATATGTCAAACTTCATCAATTGACAAAATGTTTCAAATAATCAAAGATTTACAGGCAAATATTGGACAAGACTCAGACTCTATTAGAAAGAGGATAGCGTGGCAGAAAAATGTGTGTTTTGTGTGAGAGAGAGAGAGAGACCAGAAGCTCGTAGCATGACCAGCGCAAGAACCAGCAGCACCTGAAAGCATTTAGATTTTGTAATCGCCATTTCAGTGGAGAAGTCTCAAAGGGTAAGTAAAAGTTACAGTCGTTGAATTATGCAGGTACTAAGTTGGAGAGGCAGAAGTGAATTTATAGAGAAAATTTCTCTTATTAGTTGCTGCGAATGATTACCCATGCAGCCATTGTTTAGTGATAAGACACTGTGTTCAAACACCATAAAATGTAAATCTTTTACAGCACAACCCTAGTGGATATATGATGGCGCCGTTTTAGATGTGATGACATCACCACCATCAATTCAAATGTTTACTCCCAGTTTCTGTTATAAAGAGATTCCATTTTGGCACCATCTAAAGAACAGTACAGAGAACACGAATCTGGGCATTTTTCATAGTTAAGGAAAAGAGTATCTTTAGGTTAAAGCAGGGAGATATTGAGGATAGTACACCTGGGATTTTGTCAATAGAGGTAATGCTGATGATACATAATCATTAGATATGATTATATTCATATCTGTATTTACATGTAACTAGCTTTTTGTATCAGAACTCAGATAATATCCAACTCGAGAGAAGGGACTGACTGATGGTTGTGCAACTCTTTCCCCCTGTTTTAATTGCATGCAGATGCAGGTGAACAAGCTTTCAACTTGGGTGGCTCTGACGTTATACACTGGCAATGATGCAAATATTGAAATTAGTCGTTCTTATAACGTATAGAGCATGTTCAATGCATTTAAGCCTCTGTTAGGCCTTTATTTCTAAAATTCATTCATTTTCAAATTTATTTTTAATTATATATTTAACGAAATTCACAATTTTTATCAACCTTTCAATCGTACATTTCACCAACTTTTGTTAAAACTTCTTAAAAATCTATTTTTTGGTCTGGTTAAATATAAAATTTATCTACTACGATATTTGATTCAAATAAATATAATACCACAATTAAATTCCTCGAACTAACCTGAATAAGACAATTTGCCCAATAGATTTTTTTTTTTTCGTAAAGTTATTGAAGACTTGAATCGGTAAATACGTATCATTTGCCTAACCCGAGGAAAAGAATACTCCCAAGCATAATCAAAATACAAATCGCTAGAACTTTGCAATAGATGTCCTAAAAACATACGTGAAAATAAAGAGTTATGTTATGTGTACATGACAGTTTGATTGGATTATGTATATTTGGAAGATTTTAATTGACAGTCGATCAAAAAAATGGCAGTCATACAGGTACTGTCATCTCAGCATCTGTAACAATCCTTGTACAAACAGATTAACCCAAAAATAAAATCAGGAGCACCATCAGTGTTGGAGAGATGATGCTAGTAGCTCTAGATGACAGTGAATTTGTCACCCTATAACTCTTACAATAGATATGAGTAGTAGTGTCCAATTGAGAGATCCTAATTAGTCCATATCCGATGATCATTATTTTGAGAAATAAAATTTTGAATAGTAATTTTTTAAGAATGTATGATTAAAAAGTAAGAAAAAAATTTGAATTTAAGGCCCTGTTTGATATGGAAAATTTTCCATGGAACTAGGAAATATTTTTCCATTTTCCATCTTTTGTATTGTTTAATTGCAAAAATTTTCCTTAGAATTCATTTTCCCACGTGACCCATTTTTCCTTTAAATCATTGAATTGGTTTTCCCACTATTCTGGTGGGAAAATAGTTTTCCATCTTTTTTTT
>CAIGRQ010255509.1:0-10357 GCA_903798375.1 Fraxinus sp. D2006-0159 | reverse complement strand
AAAGATAAAATTAATCAAAAAAATTTCCAAAACAAATAAATTGACAAAGATAAAATAAAGAGTAATAATCAATTATTTTATCTCAAAGGAACCTCTCTATAATGCTCTTAAAAGTGTCTATTTTGAATATAAGAAGATGTGGTATTATAGCAATGCAATGGGCAAAAATCTGTCCTACGAGACTCACCGTACCGAATGTCCGCTACGTACCGAATGATCAACTAGTCGTTGCGTTAGAACGGTCAAAAAACTGACCATTACTGCCATACAGACGTCCAATATGGCGTACCGGACGTCCGCCTGGTCAACCGAGCGTTTGGTTGATCGTTGACTTTTTTTTAAGAGATGTGATCTAAGTTCAAGTATCATTTTGAAAAATCAATATTNGACGAGGTGTACCGGACATTCGCTACATACCAGACAGTCAACTAGCCATTTTGTCAGAAAAATCAGAACAGTTGAATTTTCGATCGTTGGGGCTAAACTGTCATACTGGACGTCCGGTACAACCGTTGACCGTTGACTTTTTTTCGAGATGTGATCTGAGTTGAAGTATCACTTTGAAAAATCAATTTTACTTTTGATCAAAAATATTTTATGCAAGTGATATGAAAATAATTTTGTGCACCAAATAATTTTTGTGTCATTGTCATTCATTACTAAAGATCAAAGTGTTATACGCGTACATATGATCTCGAAAGCCTAATCTTTGATCTTGATTCGAAATTTCTTTCATTGTTTGGTTTTAACGCTTGATTTCGATCTTGACCTTCTTCATAAATCCAATTTAATAGTCTTATTTTTTATCTTTTAAGATTTCATCTTGAATGATTTGACTTGAATGCTTAACTTTCACTTTGCTATTTATTTCGAATCCGATTTATGATGTATTAATTTTGGCAATACTCGATAGATTTTAACATTGAACATCATCACTCAAAATCAATTGTTAGAAACATTGTTAATCTTATTTGTTATAATCAAAATGAAATCAACCATAGGTCAACAGAATGAACTCAATTGTTAGGTGAGAAAAACTTTGATGAGTAGAATGATTTTTAAAAGTTAATTCAATCAAAAGTTTTTCAAAGTAACTAATTTGATAAAGATAAATAAGATGTAAAATCAATATAATTTTGCTCAAAAATATCTCACTTAAATGCTCTAAAAAATATAGTATTGAATGCAAAGTGAAATGATATTTACATCATTTAAAATGCCAAATTTTTTTGACCAATCGTACGATCCATCCGGACGTCTGCACACGAATCAGACAACCAAACTAGCCATTGTGGGTTAGAATTTAGAACGGTTAAAAATTTGACCGTTGGACGAAACGAATGTTTGCTTGGATAATTTTTTCCCGAATTTTTCTTTCTTGAAATTTTTTTGGGAAAGTGTAGGCTTTTGAAAGATGTTTTTACTTAATTTTTCAAGATAAGTGATATTTTTAAAAATTTAAAATATCAAGTTGAAATTCTCATCTTTTGAAAATATTCTTTACGCAAGCGTTTTATGAAATAATTTTTTCCTGAGCATAAAAATTCATCTTTTGAACTTTTAGTGATTCATTGCTAAAGATTAAAATATTTTACATTTACATATGAATCCAAAGCATCTAAATCTAATATCTTCAATGAATGCTCGATTTGTTTTTATCTTTGATCGATTTGACGTGAGTGCTTGGTTTCCATTTCGATTTTCATTTATCGTAAATTGCAATTCTTTTGGTAACGATCTTTTGTCTCCAATTGATCAACTTTGCAACAATATCTATGAAAACTTGAATTCAATTGTTAGAAAAAAAATAAAAAATGTTTGTTATAATCAAAACATGAGATCAACCATAGGTCAACATTTTCGAAGTTGAGAATACATCGATGTGTGGACACCTTTTTTTAATTAAATAAAAAGACGATTTCAAATTGGACGGACAGAAAAATAAGAAATAAAGAAAATTAAGATTTCAATTTCTCTCTGTTTTTTTTAATAAATTTTCGAACCCTGTAGACGTGTATTTGTAGGCATAGATTCAATCTCAAAGTTCAGGTCACATTTGGTCTCAATTTGGTATAATTGTATATAGTTATTGAACTTTAATTACAATTATAATTAATTCCACAAATTATAAGTGATTGCAATTGAGTAAAAAAAATAATCAAGTTACCATAGAGTCTGATCGGACATATATTATAAAATGTCAAATAATTAGATTATATATCGAGTTGATCCAGTCTAATTATTAATTTTACTTTTTCCAATAAAGACAACTGATGTATTCTTGAAATATATAAAATCACATAAAGTTTTAAAACTCCATAATACTTTTTTTGACCAATCATGTATATATTTATCCCCATACGAAATCCGATTATTAGGGATGACACAAATGATTTTTTTGCTTATCTAATTTTTCTCACTTACTTAAGTACCATTTTTTTTTTCAACGATCATGTAAATCAATCACAGATGTTAAAGTTTAACAATCGCTAAAACATTGAGCTCATATTTATAATAGTTCAATACACAACAATTAAGTGTAACTCTACCCATACAAAACAATTAAGTGTAACTCTACCCATTTTTTAGGACAACGGTTTCGACGCAAATTCATGTTCTCTACTCTGCCTATTCTCAAGTTTCAACTTCTTGAGTTATTTGACCAATGAAATTAACTTATGAAAAGATATATACAAATTTATATAAAATACCTGGTGATTAAGTGAAATTTAGTTATCCGCACGGTCATGCCATATAGTTAATATCGACATTTGGTCCATTCAATACGCTCCAAATATACTAATGTCATATTTAACTCTCTATGTAACGATAAATCAAAACCCAGAATAATGACTCATTCAACACTAGAACCTTTCAATATAAGGTGTCAATCCCCATGCATTGATAGTGAACAAATTATACATGATCAAATTATAATATGTATTAATTATATTGTTCTTTTCAATACAAAGTTACAAACATCCAACTTATATTAATATTATCACAAGTGATCAAAGATCATTTGATTCACATGCTTACTATTAAATTAATGTAATAAAACAAAACAAAAAAAAACCTACAAATTATTAGTTTTCAAAAATGTTATTTTACATTAGCAAAATTATACAATATAGAAACACAACACAACAATATTCACTTTTAGCTCAACATATTATGAAAATGTCGAAAATAAGAGAGAACATGCATAGTCATAATCTTAATTGAGTGTATAAATTGTTATTGCAGTTATCATAATAGTTGTCGTCCATCATTCGGCTCATGATGCGTTAGTCCAGGTTATATCAAAGCCAGTTCTACTAAACAACATCGTAATCTTTTTTTTTTTCAACTGGTTCTAAAAGTTCGTCAGATGTTGCTTGTATTTCGAAAGCTCCTCATTGTTCTTAAACTTATCAAGCACATCTCTCCAATTCGAACTATTTGGTGTGGTGCTTGCCCAAGATCTAGCTTTGTATTCACCATAAACATTGTTTTTCTTTTTTCGTTGTTTAATGCTCCACTTTTGTTTTTTTTTAATTCAATTTCAGCGAGTTCTTATTTGTCTTGGGAGATGAACGAGCCACTCTTCTTGTGCCGCCAAACTATAGGAACCACATACCAATTTCAACAAATGAAAAACACCTTATGAAAGAAAAGAAAGGAAGCTAATGGACATGGACACGTGATGATGGTACGTGATGTTTGAAATTGATTGTCTCGCTAGACTTGGAGGCAAGTTGGAAAACTTTATAAATGATCAAATTTCATTTTTAACCCAAACATTTCAATAGATATATGAGTACCATTTACTTAAATCACTATTTATTCCATTTATTTATAAATTAAGAGTGTGTTTGAGCCACATTATTTTGGAAGAACGTAATCTGGAATAGTAGATTGATGGAGAATGTGTGGTTGAAAAAAAAAGAAAAAGTTATTGATGTGATGAAAAATATTATTTTATTAAAGAATGTATGGTTTAAAATTAGTAGAAGAATGAGAATAAAAATTTTAATGTGGCTCAAACAGGTATTAAATTGCTTATAAATTCTAGGCTTAAATGCTTAATAGTTTGTTTCCATCAACGAAGGACCACAATGCAACAAAGATGATAAGTTGATGGCTTAAGTACCCTATTTGTACTAAGTCAATAACTTGGGGATTAATTCTGCAATTGCCCTTCATAGTTTGTTGGGAAAGTGGATATAGCGAGATATGATGATAGGTAAGGATAGAGCGAGAGACCAACGGCTCTTTTTCCTGTGGACACGTGGCAGACAGCCCACCTTCTCCGTCGCCGTCTCTGGAGAAGCCTTAAATCCGACGACCCTGTCCTGTATTTTGCCGAAAGGTAAAATCTTTAATACCAAAACAAGTAATCCTCTGTGCAATTGAAATTCTTTGTTGAATTCTAAACCCCAGAACGAGTAATGCTCCATATTCTTGAATTCTGTAAATCTTAGACCATTGTAAGTTTCCATTTCGTTTGCTGGGTCTTTTTTTTCTTTCCCTGAAAATTCGAGTTATGAAGTATTAAGCTATGTGCATCTAGTTGGTGTGTAGCCAGAGGGACTAAGGAATCTATTATAGATGAAATTAGATTATAATGTTGCTCACGGGTGCTGATGGGCCTCAAATTCGCAGCTGCACCACCACCTGCATGTGCTGGCAGGGGTTGTAAGTAATGTGGAAAGCCTGCATCAAGACTTGAAAATTCCCTAAACCGTATGCTAGTTGATTTGAAAATGTTATTCAAACTCGTTTTTCAATGTAGCTTGCCGGGAAATTTACTAATGGACTCAGGACAATTTGTTAGAAGATGCACCAGATTATAAGCCAAAATTTTAAGTCTTACTTATAGAGCATGTTTGGCAAAAATGTTGCTGTGGTAAACCCACAAATTGTGTGGACCAAAATCCATAAACAGGCTTATAAGTTAGATAAGCTATGGGATCTACAATTGTGTGGTTTTTGGTCCACACAATTTGAGAGTCCCCAGCTTATAAGATACAACCTTTTTTGCCATACATGCACATAGAAGAGTTAAACAGTAATGTATGAGTTTGAGAGTCGAGATCTAGAAAACGGTTAACATTTGTTTATGACTAATTAAGAGCTTGTTTGGTTTAGATTTTTTGGAGGAAGAATTGATTTTGAATAGTGATATGATGGGAAATGTGTGGCTTAAATGCTTGGAACGGCTGAAACGTTAGAGAGGAAATGCCTAGGAACGGATGAAACGGTTGAAACGGTTTCATTATGTTTTCATTCAATATTTTCCAACAGATTTGAAAGTGTTATTCAAACTCGATTTTCAATATAGCTTGCCGGAAAATTTACTAATGGACTCAGGACAATTTGTTAGAAGATGCACCAGATTATAAGCCAATGCAAGGCTTAATTTTAAGTCCAAATTGTGTGGACCAAAATCCATAAACAGGCTTATAAGCTAGATAAGCTATGGGACCTACAATTGTGTGGTTTTTGGTCCACACAATTTGAGAGTCCCCAGCTTATAAGATAGCAACCTTTTTAGGCCAAACATGCACATAGAAGAGTTAAAAAGTAATGTATGAGTTTGAGAGTCGAGATCTAGAAAACGGTTAACATTTGATTATGACTAATTAAGTTGAGCTAAGAAACTTCATTTCTTAACTTATTTAGTAAATAAGTTGATTTAAGTTAGCATTCCTTAGTTTGGTGACTAAAGTACACAGATGACACTAAACAAATCAGAACAAATCCCATAATTACAGGGACTATACCCGAATGAATAAGCCAACTCCTAAAATATCAAACTTTTCCACTAAAAGAAAAACTCATGTTCAATGAAACATGCATATCTTGACTTGATTTTTGATTTACCAGTTTCTGAAAATTAATTATTGGTGGCTACCCAGGGATACAAGGTATGGATCTAGTGAGAACGACGACTTTTACACAAATGCAAAACTATTTTATTCACTGATATGTGACTTGTGTAAATTCTCTATTTTAACAGAATGAATGACCTGTTGAACTCTCTTTGGTTGGCTAGATTTTTTCACATTTAAAATTTAAAGGAGTTTTTTATTCGAAAACCTTCTAAATGGTAGAGTAAGCTTGAGTTTTGATATATGCAAGGAAATTTGTATTTCAGTTAATAAAACAATATGAATTATTGTTCCAAAACTGTTAAAACATATATTCAATACGGAAATGAAGAGAGTATATTTTATGCGCCAAAAAATTTATGTTGGGTGTGTGCCCAAATTTTAAAATTAGAGAATGCTCATTGCTTCGAAAAAGAATCCAACTGACCAAATAGGTCAAACAATCCATCCAATCTTGAAATGTAGAGTATATATTTGCAAGATCTCAGTCATTAATCATAATCTTTTTCCTTCATGGCTTAAAACAGTTATGGTGTCTTTGCACAACTCACCATCAATCCATCAAACATTGTTGCGAAACACGTCCACTCAGGTTCTAGTCCTTATTCTCTCTCTGTATTTGGAAAATCACTTTCCAATGACATTGTTTATTGTTCTTATATTTATAAAAGTAAATTTATGCATCAGGTGGGTCTGTGTAGGCATGGTCATCATCAAAGAAACATCACCTTCTATGTGAGGTCAGATCAAGTGCCTGCAGCTTCAACTTCTCCTTACCAAGGTATGTAGATTCTTCTTAGCGTATATACTTTTGAATTGAATACATTGTTATTATGATGAGATGAGCATAAATATCAAGATTAAGCTAACTTTCTTGTTTGGTATGTAAACTTGTGTTTAAATGTGTGCACATACAACTAGGTTTGTGTGCACATACAACTAGGTTTAGTTTTCCTTATTTTGTTTTTGGTATTTTATTCTCCTAGACATGTATATCTATTCTAAACCTAATATGATAACTTCTAGAGGGGATATAGCCTGCCTGGCCTGGCAGTCAAACTGGTCGACCCAATGAACCTAGAACCAAAAATGGACAAGGTTTCCTAAAGGATCATATAAGCTTATAATCTGGGAAAACCAGTCAACCTGAATGTGATTTTCCTGTCCCAGCATTACATGTCAAAACTGGGTGGTTTATGTTGCAGAGCAAAAGTTTCTATTTCTTTTACTGTTTTTACAATGGAGATGATGGCAATGATAATGAATTTGTGTGCTGAGATTGATGCAAATGCAGTGTTCCCAAAATCCTTCTATGGCTCAACCTTTAGTTATTTATAATTTTGTATTAAAGATGTCTGGTAGTCTAGTCTGTTGCCTTTTAATCAGACTTTATATTAAGCATCTGTTTGGCCCAATTTCTTCAAACTCATTTTTAATCATACATTTCATTGGAACCACAACTTTTATCAACTTTTCAACCACATATTTTATCAACTTTTATCAAAATCTACTAAAAATATATATTTTTAGTTAAAACAAAACATGTGCTTACGATTTCATCTGACTTAGGATGCAATAGAAGAGTCATAAGAGAATGGGAAAATGGAGAGAAGAAGAGAAAGGAAGGAGATAAAAGGAGGGAGATAGAAAAGGAAGGAGAATTAGACCGATGGAAGGGAGGGAGGGAAGAAGAGAGAAATTAGGGTAGAATATCAATTTTTATTGATATCAAGGTTGTCTGAATTATATCGCATAAGGTCCCTTTATATAAGGATTCAAAATTCTATTCTAAGTAGGAAATATTAAAAAATCAAACCCTAATTAAGTTCCTTAAAATAAACATAATTTGAAAACTAAGTCAAATAATATCTCTTATAATATTCCATCATCATTTCTTGGCTTTAAAGTAGTATTTGATGCGTAAAATTACTCTTTTTTTTTTGTTTTTTGCTGAATATAAATGATACTCTAGATGATAAATGTACGAATATACTAGCATTCTCTCACCATTTCAACCAATGACTCCATAGTTGAAACATTGATCCAATCCCCTAGTCAAGTTAAATTCTGAGATGGTTTAAGAATTAGGATATTATTTAATAAATGGAATTATCAACATATTAAAACCCATCAATTACTGGGCCATAACCTAAGAAGTCCAGATATGAATACGTAATTTGAATACGATACTATACGGGTATATCGATACAACTTTTCTAAAAAATTAGGATACGTGAATACGTGTTATAAAATTTAACATAGTTTCATTAATATAAAAAAATTTAAAACAGAAGCATAATAATAAAAATAAAATAAAATATTAAAACATTTAATCTTAATCTTTATTGTCCCAAACTTCATTTTCTTCAACATCAGCTTCTTTATTATCATTAAAAATAACAATCTCCAATTCTAGCTCATCTAATAATAGATTAGCAACTTCAAGCAATCTAACCCCTTCAAGAGTATCAAATGAGTCTCCGATCGTGTTCACATTTTGGATTCTCCATTTGAATAAATATTTAATTATCTTGATGAAAGACGTTAATTGCGATGAATGAAAACCAATTAATCAGCTCGTGGTGGAGTTATTTTATTCTATCTTTTAGAGTGCACAAAAGAGTAGATACTCCAATTTCTTTCGGCACAAGATGAAGAAGAATGTTGCACAAGAAGTTTCAAAGCAATGCTTTGAAACGAAGGTGCATGTGAACCATGTAGTATACTAGGTCTTTGAATTCATATAATACTAATTAGTGATAGAATCAAACTCATCAATAAGTAAAATAAAAAAAAAATCAATCTATAATCAATAATAATGAATTTTAAAAAGAGTTTAAAATCAATAACATTCTTCTTCATATGTCCTAAAGTATCTGATACATATCAAAAATAATTAAAAATATGTATCGGATACTATAAAAAATAATTAAAAACTATAAAATAATTTAAAAATATGTATCCAATATATATCGGAAATTAAAGTAAATAAAAAATATATAGATAATTAAAAAATGTATCCGATACGTATCGGAGGGTATCGAAAAGTATCCATGTCCTGAATTATTGGATATGTATTGAAAATAATTAAAAATATGTATCCAATACGTATAAAAAATAATTTAAAAATACGTATCCAATACATATTGAATTTTTTTTTTTAAAAAAATAAAAAATATGTAGATAATTCAGAAACATGTATCCGATACATATCATAGGGTATCGAAAAGTATCCAAACTTGGATATGTATCGAAAACGAGTACTTGATGAGTTTACAAGTATATGTGCTTCTTAGGCCATTCCCATCTAAATGCAGGATCTCCCACTTGCATATTGTTGGAACAGTATTGCTCTATTCATCTCTAAAATTGCCAAGCATTGAGCTTATTATACAATCTAATGAAAAGTGGGCAGGCCACTGGGAGAACTAGACAAGAACACAAGGCAGGCATAGAAACATCAATCAAAGCAAGTTAAAGATGTAAAGAGATTAGCATAACTTGTCTGTATAATGGAGAAATCATACAAAATAAATAGAAGAGAGAACATAATCTTAGCTTCTAATTATGGGATATGATAAAATCTTTCTAAACTAATTCCTCTAAGGAAAAAAAACTAATTTAAGAAAACTAGGAATTTGGGTAACAACCTACCAAAATCATTTATTAAAGGAAACAATAATTAGTTAAATCCCTAGAATCGTGTGCTTTAATTACATAGATATTTCGGAATCTATGCCCTCCCCCTCAAGCTCGATAGTAGATGTTTGTCAATCCCAGCTTGAAACTCAAATCTTCAAAGTTTATCCAAGGAAGGCCTTGGTAAAAATGTGTGCAATTTGTTGGTTAGTTGAAGTATGCAGAAGAGTTATGGTCCCGCTATCTATCTTTTCCTCGATGAAGTGATGATCTATCTCAAACATGTTTGGTCTGATCATGGTGTACAGAATTTTTTGCGATGCTTATTGTTGCTTGGTTATCACAAAAATAATCATTAGTTCTTCTACAAAAATAACCAATTCACTTAGAAATCTTCTTAGCCACATTGCTTCACACATTCCACAAGCCATTGCTCTAAATTCAGTTTCAGCACTGCTTCGAGCTACTACGGATTTCTTTTTACTTTACGAAGTTACCAAGTTTCCCCTCATAAAAGTACAATATCCTGAAGTAAATTTACGGTCTATAACTGAATTTGCCCCGTCAGCATCTGTAAACACTTCAATCTTCTTGTTTAAGTTCTTCTGAAAAAATAGCCATTTTCCGATATCATTTTTAGATAACTCAGGATTCTATAAACGGCTTCCATATGTTTATGTTTTTCCATAGGATTGTTCATAAATTGACTGACCACACTTACCGGAAAACCAATAACTAGTCTAGTGTGGGAGAGATGGATTAATTTACCAACAAGTCTTTGATACCTACCAACATATGAATCCATGGGAGTTTTTGCCGGCTTGCACCCTAACATTCATGTTTCC
>CAIGRQ010255495.1:0-12651 GCA_903798375.1 Fraxinus sp. D2006-0159 | reverse complement strand
AGTTTAAAGTGGTTGTACCTTGGAATTCAGTTTTCATTTTCACGTTGCAATCAAACGGCCAAAGTGAAATTCGTTTTCCTCGGATGTGACATTTTTCATGGAAAATGTAGCAATCAAACAGGGCCATAAATTTGTTTATCTATGGTATAATTCTATCTAAATATTCTACTTGTCATCTGTGAAGCAGGCCACTTTTTGCTAGCAGTCTCTTGGAGATCATACGAACTCTTTTAGAACAAACACAAAAAGTCGAAATGCAGACTCTTGGTTGCAGTATTCTTGTCGACTTCATAAATAGCCAGGTTTATCTTCAATCAACAAGCAGAGTTATCTCAGATTTTTAGTAGTTTATTTTGTGGAAGTCAATTATATTAGCTATTAAGCATGCATAGAGCACGTGCACATGAGGTTGACAANTGCAGCAGTCCACTTTTTGCTCGCAGTCTCTTGGAGATCATACGAACTCTTTTAGAACAATCACACAAAGTCGAAATGCAGACTCTTGGTTGCAGTATTCTTGTCGACTTCATAAATAGCCAGGTTTATCTTCAATCAACAAGCAGAGTTATCTCAGATTTTTAGTAGTTTATTTTGTGGAAGTCAATTATATTAGCTATTAAGCATGCATAGAGCACGTGCACATGAGGTTGACAAAAATACTAACAAAGAGTCTCACCTTTTGATATTGACACTACACACTTTAGTGGATAATATTGAACTGATTATTGAAGTTCTCACCAAGCACTGCATTTGTGATTGACTATGCACCTTCAGTTATTATGCTACTGATGTAAAACTGTCTTCTATTTATTTGTTTTTATAAGCAGACTGATAGTACATATATGTTCAACTTGGAAGAACTTATTCCCAAGTTGTGTCAACTATCCCGGGAATTTGGAGACAATGAAAGAGCATTATGCTTAAGAGCAGGAGGAATGCAGACTTTGTCAGTGTTGGTATACTTTTTGTCTGTTGCCTTTACGCTCCACCTCCCCCTTGGCTTTCAATGTTTTTATGTATTCTCATTGTTTCACAATTAAAAAGAATTTTGGGCTATATATTTTTGGTGACTAAGAATCCTCAAGTAGGAGACTACTTTTTGTCTCGTGACTTTTTCCAAACTGATATTGGAAATCATGAATGAGGTGGAATTTTGTAAATCTATATTGTAACCATTTGCTAAACTATACTCTCAAGCAAATTGAATTCCTCACGTGAATATGCATAATTGGATTAAAAATTGAAGGTTAGGCTTTTGCATGTTGTATACAAACCACTGAGGGGGCAGAAAAAAGTGTACCAAAATTTACATGTATATGATCAGCAGGCTGGGGTGCTCTCCGCACTATTTGATTCCTTCTTACTCTAGATGGAGTTTGCTATGAATGTTAGACATTAACTCTAAAAGTTAATTGTAGAAGAGATGAGTATTTACTTGTATTTTATCTGGAATTTATTTAACTTTAACTTGAATATTCAAGGAATGTATCTACTAATAATCATTTCCAGTCAGCTGCTTTAATTTATTGTTCTCCAATTATTGTTTGAATATTTTTATATGATAACATAAGTTATCACCTCCTTTTTCACAGTCGTTTATACTTATCAATTTCATACTTCCTAATCTCTTATTGCATTATAATGTGTCTAGGTGAGATTTATGGGGGAGCACTCCCACATCTCGATGGACTTTGGCCATGTAAGATGCTCTTCTTCTTTTGTTCTTCTCCTTGATTCACAGTTCTAAACAACTAAGATGTTTGAATCTAGTCTTTAAATTGATTACTTCCTGACAAATGTTGAACGCGCCTTTTTTATGGTTAATTTAAATTTAGGATCCTGGATTATGATTATCAGATCCGTTGGCTGTATTCCTGATTTCAGTTTCAAAAATATTTAATTGTGCTATAGATTGTCTCTGTGACTCTGGAGAACTATGTGGACCTTGCAATAGACTCGGAAAATGTCAAACAAGACTGTGGTAACTCTCAAATTACAGAGCAGAAGATTCAGGGAGTCCTGAAGTCGGAGAGTGGTGACTCGTCTTCCCCTGATATAAGCAAGAATGTTTCTTCCATATCAAAACTCTTTAGTGCTAAAACAGATTTGATATCCACAACGTATGATCTTGTATTACCTGGATAAGTTGATTTGTGTTTGTTTGGAGTATGACTAGTGCATTTGTTCTCTTGACATCTGACTAATTATTCACTATGGCATAGGGAGACAGCCAAAAGCCCCTCTTATTGGTCCATGGTTTGCTTGCACAATATTGCCAAACTGGCAAAGGAAGCAACAACAGTTCGACATGTACTGGAACCCCTATTTAATTGTTTCGACACTGAGAATTATTGGTCGCCTGAGAAAGGACTTGCCAGTTCTGTATTAATTTATTTGCAGTCCGTGTTGGAAGAATCAGGTATGCTTGGGACCTTAATTCTTATTCATATTATTCTGTAAATACCAACAATTCCCTCTTTGTTATTTTCCTATCTTTTTTTGTCTACCCAACTTTTTCAACTCCAGGAGATAAATCCCATCTGTTACTGTCTATCTTGGTCAAGCACTTGGGTCACAAGAATGTTGTCAAACAACCTGATATGCAAATAAATATCGTTAATGTTGCCACACAACTTGTGAGGAATGCAAATCTGAAGTCCTCAGTTTCGATTACTGGTGCAATAACTGACCTGATCAAACTGTTGAGAAAATGCATACAATGTTTAGCTGAAGCATCAAGTCCTAGAGATGGACTGGATAAATGGAACCCCAATCTTCAATCTGCGTTGGAAAATTGCATTTGGCAACTGTCAGATAAGGTTTGTATGGCTCACATAAGTTTTAATTATCACAACATTTCAACAATACATGAGAGATCCATACATTCTGTGTTTTTTTTTTTGGTAAATGTGTCATGGTATGATCATTATTGTCAACATGATGGTCCATTTTGCAGGATTATGCATTATTCACGTAATGGGTGCACTTGGCATGTAGAAAATACAAATACAAGTCACCATACTACAAAATGTTGAGTGGAAAGGTCTAGGATCCCAATCCTTAGGCAGTCAAGAAGATTATTATGCGGGTCAAAATTCTAGCGCCTTCTATTTTCTCCTTGTATTATATTTGACACGAGCGCGAATTTGTAATAATTTCAATGTAGAGAATACAATGGTGGAGACTAATATACCCTTCAAGAAAGTGGAAATCAGGAAGCATTATAAACTAGAAAGATCATAAACTAAAAACAGCCTTCCATCTTTGTTGTAAATCTGTGATAAAGATTGTAGCAAAAGATCCAACTGTGGACCACAAGCCAAATGGATGACATGTCCCATACTAATTCATAGTAAAATGATTTACCCATAAAAAGGGCAGGAAGAAATTCAATGATTTGGGAAAGAAGACACTATCATTCCACCGTATACAGTTTCAAAAATTCTGGAGCTTTTCTCCAACAATATACTCCATAAAACATTAAATATATCAGATTCATTAAAAAAAGCCTGATGCTTCACATTTCCTGGGGATGCATTAGAAATAAACTCCTGTTAAACTTTCTTCTTGTTCAATCAGCAGCATAAGTAAATCCTGGAAGACCCGCACCCCAAAGTTCTAGTTGGTTCATCTAATTTCTTCCTGTAATCTATAACAGATCAGCCATATAGCCATGCTGAATTTCATTTTCAGAACTTGTTTCCCTTGAAATTAAATTTGACACCTGCACTTCTCCTGTTAATCTCATATACATTTCTTTTCTCCCCTTACTAACTGCTGCTCCCTTTTTAATAAGGACAAAACCGAATTATTAATGAGTAAGACGGCCTTTTGCATGATCAAGACAAAATTAGTTAGTTGACATATATTACCTAGAACATCGTCATTGTGAGAAGGCCTGAATGAAAAGTTCACATTTTATTTTGTACCATTCAAAACCTTTTTAAATATTTTGCACTTAATAAAATTGAGCTAAGAATTAAATTTGTTTTAATGGTAGTTAAAAAATAAACCATGTTACTCTTTCATTTCTTTTTTTCTTTTTTTTTTTTAAAAAAAATCTTTGGTTATTGAAGTGAAGAAGCTACAGTTTATGGAATTCAATGAAGCTCAATCAAAGTGTCCAAACAATGATGGGTTATCGGGGGTGCACGAGTCTAGGACGATAAAACGCTGTAATTTTTCTGTGGTTTCGCCCATCTTTTTAAACCTAGTTCCTATTTTTGTCTCCCTCTGAACTTAAGAGTTTGTCTAACCCATTTTTTTTTAATTCAGAATTACATCCTGATCCCAAAATTGCCCAACACTTTTAAGAGTGTTCTGAGTATATTCATAACTCGTCTTTAGCATGGCCAAAATTAGAAATAATTTAAGTGTTTACAAGTGTGTTTGACACACTCCTACATGTACATGGACATGTTGAGCCTGGAGGGTGTCCATGCTTCCTAGGTTTTATGACAATTTTTCATTGGTCTCTATGGTTTCCTTCTTTTTTCCTTTTTCTGTTGGATTTAGTTGATTACATTTACCTTGTAAACGAACAGAACATAGCTTCTCCTTTCCAGAATATGTATATTGTAATTACTTTTTTTTTTTCTAATTTAAGATCTCCAGAAGATCTAGCAATGAACACAGCATAACGACGAAGAAGGATTCATGTACCCAACCCCAAATTTTGTGGCATTATCTTCATTGACACCTAAAGCAATGTTCTACAAGATTTGCCATATCGGTCAATAATATTATCAGCTGAAACTTCAGAGTGTAGTTATTTTTAGAACCTTTACTTCATAACAATGTCATTTTAGTATCAAATGGTCCATGAATCACAAGATGTCAGCATTGGGATTCTCATCTAGTTATTGTTATTTTTGCACTTAATTTTTTCTTGTTCGGAACTACATTCCTGAACGACTGTAACAGGCTTGATGTCACAATTGAAACTCATAATGGTTTGATAGAAGTCAATTTTCAAAATGATAGTTGAAAATGACCTCCCTTGTTGTGCATGTGGTTCTTTGATTCTTGTCTAACAATATGTAATTTACAGGTTGCTGATGTGGGGCCTATTCTTGATCTGATGGCTGCGGTGCTAGAGAACATTCCAACAGGCAACATTGGAGCTAGAGCAACAGTCTCTGCTGTTTATCGAACTGCACAAATTATTTCTTCTGTTCCTAATGTATCATATAGCAAGAAGGTAATGATTTATTTGTTTATCTCCGTCCGTAGGTTACTTCAAGGATGTAGGTTTATTCTACGGTCAATTTCCTTTTCAGGTCTTTCCTGATGCTCTCTTTCACCACTTGCTTTTGGCAATGGCACATCCAGACCATGAAGCAAGAGTTGGAGCTCACCGTATTTTCTCTACCGTGCTTATGCCATCTTTTGGCAATCCACGATCTGTTAATAATGAAAATCTTGCAAATCCTTACTGTGGAACACTCTGGGCATTAAAAAAGGTGAATACTGGAAGTTTCTCAATTGATGATGAAAGTGACAATGAATCGAAGGCTGTTATTGAAGAAAGAATAGAGGAGCAAAGTCAATCATATAGCTTTAAGGGTGCTACTGCAGATGGAAAAAATGTATGATAAAACTCATGCCTCTTGACTCTCACGATATTGTTCCAATATGTCAAGTATCATATTCACCTAGAATGCCTTTTTTGAAATCTCATTTCATTTTCCTCTCTACATATCCACTTTGCAGGAAACGACTTCCCTTAGATTGAGTAGTCATCAAGTGAGTCTTCTTCTTTCATCTGTCTGGGTTCAGGCTACGCTGATAGGAAATACTCCGGAAAATTTTGAGGCAATGGCACATACGTATTATATTGCTTTACTTTTCACCCGATCCAAGGTTAGTGCATGCTCGTGATTTTTTACTTGTTTTGATTGCTTAGTAACATTTCCTTGTTTCAATACTCGACTTTTACAGTTTTATGCATTCTTGTTTGACAACTGACTTCACTTTCTTAAGTGGTAATACGTCAGGTATCAGACTCATAGATTTTGAAGGATAGAAATCATGAATTAGAGGAAAAGAGGTACTGTAGGGAGGGAATCAATCTGGTAGAATACACAGGCTAAAAGATTATGACCCTGCAGTTGAGAGGAGGTTGTCAGGTTCATTGATTATCAAGAGGAGGAAAAAGGGGCCTAATCAAAGATTCTTTATGCAGATTATTATGGTTCTCCATGCAAAAATTGGATTTCGAGTCGCGATTTGTATAGTGGGGGTGGATTTCCTTGGATCGTAGATGGAGTGAACTTTATTGATTTGGCCTGCAAAACACCCTTTGTTTTTACTTGGTTTGATTGCTTAGTAAGATTTCCTTGTTTCCATTCTCCACTTCTACAGTTTTATGCATTCTGGTTTGACAATTGACAGCACCTTTCTTAAGTGGTAATACGTCTGGTAGATGTTGGAGGATAGAAATCATGAATTAGAGGGAAAGAGGTAGGGAGCGAATCGAACTGGTAGAATCCAGAGGCTAAAAAATTATGACCCTGCAGTTGATGGAAGGGTGGTAGGTGCATTGATCATTAAGAAAAGAGGAAAAAAGGGGCCTAATCAAAGATTCGCTTTGCAGATTATTCTGGTTCTCTGTGCAAAAATTGGATTTGAAGTCACGATTTGTATGGTGGGGGTAGTTTGCCTTGGATCACCTGGATGGAGTGAACTTATATTGATTTGGACCGCAGAAAACTCTTTATGGTCTCATCACTTTTAATGAATGTAAAGTGTGGAGACGGAATCAAACAGGTAGATTCCAAAGGCTAAAAATTTATGACCCTGCAGTTGGTGGTGGGGGTGGAAGGTGCATTGATCGTCAAGAATGAAGAGGGAAGGGGCCTAATCATAGATGCACCCTGCAGATTATTTTGGTTCTCTGCAAAACTTGGATTTCAAGTCTACAGTTAGTATAGTGGGTGTGCATTTCAATAGAGTCAAATTCACTACTGTACCAATGACGCTTCTAACTTCCATATTCAAACACTCTTGTGCCTGCATCCTCTGCTAGATTCTTTCAAGTAGTTACTAAGTAGTTTTCCTTGGAACGCCCAGATGGAAAGAAACCTATTGATTTGGACTGCAAAACACTATTGATTCTCATTAACACTTTTGATAAATGTAATGCATAGAAGGGAAACTAATAGGAAATATAGATTACAGGAATTAAAATATACAAAATTAAAAGCTATGTTTCATTTTAAGTTTTAGAATTTTGTACAGAAGGTCAAAAGTTAAAATGTAGCTCTGTCTGCTTTTGCCACTCTAATCACTCCACGTGTCTCACATTAGTTGCAACATTAGCTGTGACCAAACTACTTCCAGGTGACCATGAATTTTTCCATAGATCGTTCTGCACATGATATTGGGTAATATTGGGTCTGATTAGGATTCTTCATGACAGATAGGTCTTTCTCTTCTCCCCCACATCTTGTTGTTTACAGTGAGGTGTTTCTTCTTCTTCGTCACCTCTTTGAACATGACACTGTCTCACCTGTAAAACATAGTTGTAAATTAGTGAGATTGCCAAAATTGGGACGCAGCTTGTAAAGCTGTAATGAGGATAGCTAACAAGCTTCGATCTGGTTTGTACCAACCAGATCAGAATTCGGAAAGGAGGGGGGGTGGGGGGTCAGCAAATTCTTGGAACTCAGGCCTAATAATTTGGACCACAGCTCAGCGTTCTGTTTCTTTTCTAGATTCATATTTAGTCAAAATTTACATTTTAAAAATATACAAGGAGCTCTATGGCACACTGTACTTACTTGGACAAGATCCAATTGGTCCCAGACCAGTGGGTTACCAGATGCCTTTTGTAGGTTCTGTATATATTTAAGGTTTAGTCAAGTGTGTCCATTTTTACAGAAGTTGCATTAACTAGTTAGCTGTTTAGTTTATTATGGGAAACTTCTTTTCCTCTTTTTTGGTTAGGTGTATACAAACTTTATGTATTAATCATTGAAAGTGCCACAAATCTTTTCCAACATTAGATTTCTCTTTCTAAATTAGTATTACTCTCACTGATTTTGTGCCTGCAGTATATTAATATATGTTCTGTACACAATTGTTTTCCCCTCTGACATGAAATCATTTTTCCTCCAGAATTCCGGTCACATGACCCTGGTACAGTGTTTCCAATTGGCCTTTTCTCTCAGGAGCATCTCTCTGGAAAAAGAAGGTGGGCTGAATTTTTCATTGGATATCGTTAAATATTTAAAAGAAAGAAATTCATTACACGATGCATTTGATGGATAAGATACTCTCCAGAATTCATTTATTTTCTCAGGAAATGATCTAATGGATTAATTCAATTCATTGGACAGTGAAAAACAAAAACAAAAACATAATAAATAAAAATAATGAAGTTGATTTTGTGAGATCCAGTTTCTTTTCTACTCCTTTGAAGGTCCAGCTTCAGAGAAGAAATCAAATGCATTTGTATAAATAGAATTATAAAAACATGTCTGGAGATATCATGTACAGATAAAAAATAATCCTCCGGATGCTGATTATTTTAAGTAGCAGAATTAGTATTCCGGTATGAAGATCAAGTCTCAGCTTTACAAAGAAATATCTGTCTTATTTAGATATGAAATCAAAGCAAAGAGGTTTTTCTACCCTAGATGATGAGACACAGAAATTGAGAGGTAATGGGCACTTCAGGAAGTCCTCAAACAGGTGAATTTGCATAGAAGAAATATGCCAGTTTATAAAGAATCCATACACTGAATGACAAAGCAGCAGTTTATCTTTTCTTTCCTAACACTTCATAATGTTGCTTTTGAACTTTTTTATTTTTGTTCTCATTTACAAGGTACATTTTGTTGTACTATCCTCTTATAATTCGAACTTACCAACTTGCATATGCAGGAGGTCTGCCAGCCTTCCAGAGGAGGTCTCTGTTTACTTTGGCATCATATATGCTCATATTTTCAGCCAGGGTGAGCAATCTTCTGGATCTGATTCCTCTTGTAGAATCATCATTGACAGAAGAAACGGTAAGACTATACATCTTCTCTGATACTTGGCAAATATATTTTTGAAATTGTTTTATTTATAAAAATACGTTTTGACAGGTTGATCCTTACCTTAAATTGGTCGAAGATATCAAGCTTCAGGCGCTGTCAGCTGGACCTGATGCAAAAGGCTATGGATCACAAGAAGATGAAATTGCTGCTCTTCGGTCCCTCTCTTCTATAGAACTAGTTGATCAGCAATTAAAAGAAATTGTGATATCCCACTTCATGACAGAGTATGGAAAATTGTCAGAGGTAATCATCAAACCAGTACTTAGATTTATGCTTAATTTCAATGGGGAGATGACTCTTAAAAGAAATAAAACTACGTTTTTCTCGTGTCAATCCCTATTTTTGAAAGATTATGTGACGGAGTGGCTGCGTCGGTGCTTCATAGGTGTTAGTATAGTTTGTTTTAAATAATTCTCCAATGCCACTTTGCAGAATCATGAGTTCTTTGTGATTAATTTCTTGATTTGTACATTTCCACAGGATGAGTTGTCAAACATAAAGGAGCAACTTTTACAGAGATTTTCACCAGATAATGCTTATCCATTGGGACCTCCATTATTCATGGACACACCTCGTCCATGTTCTCCACTTGCTCACATGGAGTTCCAGGATCTTAATGAGGTCATAGAGCAAGACCATATTTACCATATCCTATATTTATTTAGCCTTAGATGCCGACTCACAAATGTTTCTCTATCAGGCAATGGCTATTGCTGCATTGACAGATGACGACTCATTTCCTGATGGTGGAAGTCAGTCAGGTCGTGAAACATCACTTTCCATCAATTCACTTGACATTTTGAGTGTCAACCAACTTGTGGAATCAGTAAGTTAATGATTTTCCATGATCTTTGAACTTTTTTGTTTCTTGAATGAGTGAAGCCCATGAAACCTCTGTTTAGTCCAAGAAATACTGTGAATAGACTAGTGTTTTCTTTCTAGAAGGTTCTTATAGACTCTTTAATCAATCTCAGTATCGATCTTGTAGCCCAATGTAATGGACTCTAACAGGCTTTAACCCTTCCTTGGCATAATAAAATAAGGGGTAACTTGTACTAACGTCACCCCAGTTCAATACATTTATGGAGAACTCATTTACGCTTGCAAATTTACAATGCTAAATTATCGTTTTGTTTTCATTCAAATTATACATTATTTACTCTTTTGTTGGAAATCAATTGTGCATGAGCTTCATAATATTTCTTCAGTGTAACAATATTTCTTGACATTGACAGGTATTGGAAACTGCCAGGCAAGTTGCCAGCTTGCCAGTGTCCTCTAAACCCATTCCTTATGATCAAGTGAAGAATGAATGTGAGGCTTTGGTAACTGGTAAACAGCAGAAAATGTCGGTACTTCAAAGTTTCAAGCTGCAACAAGCTTCAGGTGAAAATGAAAGGAAGAACTCTGTTCAACCAAATATGGTAGGGATGCCTCTCTCTATGAATTAAGTAGAATAAAGACCAATATCTGCATAATATATATTGTGTTCATATTCTTGCCCCATTTTGTACATCTTGGAAACCGTACTGCATTCATCATCAGATGTCCATTCAAAAATTGAATAATTATTGTTTTTTAAACTGCAAGTTTTTTTTTTTTTTCAAGAGATCGCATAATTTTTGAGGTAATTTTAAAACCTTTATTTTCTACTCCTGATATTATCCATTATGCTTGTATTTTTCTTCGAGTGGGTACTCTTATGTGCTTGATATTTGAAAATAATTGGATGTATATTAAACCGTTATATTGGTTTTCTTCTAGGTATTAGAACTTGTTGAAGGTGTAAAATTGACGAACATTGAGCCAATTCAGATACAAAATCAATTAAGCTGTTCTCAGGAATGTGTACAACAACAGTCCTTCAGACTACCACCTTCAAGCCCATACGACAAATTTCTAAAAGCAGCCGGATGCTAGAGATGTGTGTGTGTCAAGTTAAATCCGAATGGCGGGGGGATAAGGTGTAACCAGGAATCATTTTGATCATGCAGAGAAAATGCATTTGGCTGGTGTTCTTTGTAACTACAGTAAACGAGCTTAAACTTCGTCCTGATGGAGCATTGTACGATTGATCGAGCAACTGTTAAGGTATACTTGGCATGTACACTCTTACTACTCCCAAATGCAGCTTGGTATTTTTTATTCTTTACAAGATTTTTTTTTTCTTTGTATTATATGTAAGAAAATTAGTGGGCTTGTGTAATAGAGCTGGTAAACTTCTTGCTGTTAGGTTTCCAAATTTGTGATTATTTGTAAAATCTCTAATGTTTTAATTATTGCTTTACATGTGCTTCAACAAGCTGTGTAATCTATGAATTCAATGAGGAATGTGTATTTGTTAATTTCATTTGGCTACAGGTTTTATTTATTTTTATTTCTTGCAATTAAGAGGTTGCACAGAAATAGAATTCCCTTGAACTCTCTGTACTATGCTCATCGTATGGGTAATAAAGTAATAAAAATATTAAAAAATATATATTGATTGTTCATAGAATTTTTGGTCGCTAAATAAAGTAATAAAAATATATATAACTTCGAGAAAATTCTGTTAGTGATTAAATAAGAATTAAAAAGTTATTTATATTAAAGAAATACTTTTTATTTAGAAAAAAATAATATTAAATGAAATTCTGTTATGGATAAAATAACAATTAGAAAAATACTTTATAGGTTGTTAATATTATATTTGAACTTAAAAGTATGCTACTTGTGAAAATTTTAAAAAAAATGTAGAAAGAATAGAATTTCATTTGTGATAGTGAAGCATCGTTAGTAGTTGTTGAAAATATCATCAACGATATTGTCATCGATAAACATTGATACAAGTCTGTCGATTATCACCGAAGACATCACTAACAACAATGTACGTAAATCTCACAAATACTAATTTTTATCAGAATTTATGACAGTATACCATTGACAATTTCATCAGTGGTCGTTTACTCTATTACTTTCCTTTATTATTAGTGGAAATTATCCAAAGTTTTAAAATGTCTAATTCAAAAATCAGATTTAAAGAATTGTTCAAAAATCAAATGATAAATTAGCTTTTAAAAAATTGATTGCAAATGTGGAATTTGGGTGAAAAGAAAATGAATTACATGAAATTGAATTGCCTATAATTTGTTTTACTGAAAATTGTAATTAATTGTGCTTGATTGGTATAATTTTTCACTTAAAAAGTGTTGAAAGATTGATGTCCATTTGTCATTGTTTTTCATGGAAGTTGTCCATTAAACTGATTTTTTTTTTTTACCATTGGATCTAGAATTTGTTCCAATTGTCTCAAAAAAAGTAGTCTGGAAAACTAAAAATTGGGTGGAAAATGAATTTCATGGAAAATTTAGCCTACCAAACAACTTAAAAGGTGGAAAACGGAAAACGAATTCCAACTTCCCTAAAAAAATTCGTGGTATCAAACATGCCCTAAATTTCTTTCACTATTCTCTACATTCTCTCCTCTTTTCTATCTAGCAACTACCCGAAACCACCACCAAATACTATTGGGATTGACCAAAATAATTATGGAATAAAGATGATTGTTTGACAAGAAAAGGAAAAAAAAGTGATCAAGTTAAATTATGAGTATTTTTCTCTATATATA
>CAIGRQ010255490.1:0-10981 GCA_903798375.1 Fraxinus sp. D2006-0159 | reverse complement strand
TGTTACTCTTTTCCACAGTGATGTCCATGTCCTTCTCCTTGTCTTGTTCTAATGATGTGTTTTTGAAATCAATACATTAAGCAAATAAATGCATAGAAATAGAAACAACAAAAAATATAGAAAAAAACAAATGGGATGCATGTAAGAATGAATGGACTCAATGGACTACACATACATGCACTCAAACACTAAATCAGGGCAAAATTTGTATGCCCCTACCGTTAAGAGCACAACCATTTTCACGACCTTCCAGGTCGTTCCTTTTAACCTAGACCTTCTTAGAGTTAGAAGTTAATTTGGTTAACTGAGTCATCATCTTAGTTAAATGGCAAGCTTGATTGGCAAGAAAGTTAACCTTGCTAGAGAACTCTTGTTTCTTACTTCTAGTCACACGTTTACGACACCAAGGTCTAATGTGTCCCAGTTCACCACAATGGTGGGAAGTGGGAATGAACCTAGGTTCAAACCTGCTAATTGGTTGTTGACGATATGTAGGATGATTGACCATACGCTATCTGGTAGGTCTCAATCCTTTGATATACTTTCCTTTAGGTTTAGGATAAGCAATCTCACGAGCTTTGTTAGTGGCAAGAACGAACGTGGTTCAGGATGCCAGAAGTAGCATCACGATTATGAATATAACCCAGACCATGCCTATTACCAACATGCTTGTTTATCTCCAACAGATTGTCCAGCTTCTACGACCCACTCATAAAAGATTGGAGTTGAGCATTAGGTTTATCAAGATCATTAGTTAATGATTTCCCTTTAACTTCCAAGTTTTCATTAACCAGCTTCAACATACTTAATTTTTTAGTCGAGTCCTGAAGGTCACCTAACAGTTTTTCTTTTTCACGTTCAAGTTCATTAACCTTTTTCAAGACGACTTTATTACCCTTCTTAATTTTGAGACCCTCCTCAAACAATTCACGATAAGACTCGTGAATGTTGATCTCATCCTCAGACTCTTCTTCAAACTTTTCACTCTCATCATCCATTTCTCCCTTCTCAATCTCACGATCAGATTTGATTGTAGTAATCGAGGTAAAGGCAATGTAATTTTGTTCATCTTCACTACTAGATGTCTCGATCTGAGAATTGGAATCGACTCATCATCACTCAATGTAATTAAGGTACTTTCTTCTATCGTAGTTACCTTGGGTCTAACCTCTCGGGTAAAGATTTAATGACTTTTCTAACAATTTTAGACTCGGGTATCTTTTCACCTTAATTAAAGCTAGAGTTGACTATGTCATTCAGCTTCGCATATAATTCATCGAACGATTCATCGTCCTTCATTCTAATCTCTGCAAACTTAGTGGTTAACATGTGAGATTTAGAATTTTTAACAGTTTTAGTTCCCTCGTGTGTGGTTTCTAATATATCCCAAACCTTTTTAGTAGTTTCACACATTGAAACTCTCCTAAATTTCTCAGCAGACACAACCATGAACAGGGCATGAAGGCCCTTACTATTTCAATTACATTCAGCCAGATTAATTTTAGTCCATAGTGAGATATCAGTGGGTGTAAATACACCATCAACAGTTGTTGTATGTGGAGCCCATCCATTTTGAACGCTAATCCAAGTACGTTTATCCAAAGCTTTAATAAAAGCTCTCATTCGAACTTTTAGTAGGCATAATTACTTTCGTCAAAGAACGGAGGCATGGACGGTGACTACCTTATCTAGAATTATAAAATAAGGGTCAAGAATCGATTTCAGGCTCTAACACCAATTGAAAAATGCGTAGTTCGACCCTAAAAATACATAAAGGGGGTGAATAGGTATATTATGCGGAATTAAAATAAATAACGAATTAAATAGTAACAACTCACTTTTTTAATTTTTTTTTCTAGATGATTAAACATGCATGTCAGTTTTAATACTATTTTTGAGTATCGCGGTTTATATAATTTAAACAGTAAATCAACACATGGTATGATCACGGAGAAACCCAACTGGGAAAAACTCCGGGCACTTTGCCAGGGAATCTACTATAAACGATTGAAACAACTTACAGTTTATCATACTAGTGCTGTGCATGATAAACTAGTCCTGACTGCTATTCCTACAGCTCTTCACGGATCCCGTGCTCTCCTGCACCAATCCTTAGCTGCAATTTACCAAATCTCTTCGTGGAATCTACTTCCATACAACACTCTAAACCTTACGGAATCGTCTATCTCCCGTAGATCAACGAAGAAAACCTTGTTCTTCACAAACTGAAACTCTAGTCAACTTTTCTCGATCTTCAGAACTCTGACAGATGTGGAGGAAAGACAGGTTTGGTATTTGGATTATGTGGACGATATTTTTCTCACCACAACAATCTCACAGGACGAAAGTTGAAAGATAAAACATATGAATTTTCTCACAGATGAAGCTCTCTCAATGTTCAACCCTGACAAAAATCGTTTTGAGGTGTTTTGGTATATATAGGTTGGTTAGAAAACGAATGGGTCAGGGGAAAAGCCTTAAAATTGCGTAACAAAATTTTTTTCAAACAACACTATCGCTTGAGCGACAGCTCAGTGACAGTCGAGGGATGAAGGTTCTATTTTTTATGCTCGAGTCAATCCATGGAGAAAGTCAAGCGAAAATCCGCGTCGTGTTTTCGTTCTTTTTCCATTCTTGAACCCTAGACCTAAAAACCTTAAATTTATCTATTTGCACATTACTCATTGACTTTTTATACAAATTGCAATAAAGTTCCTTTGTTTACAAAATTGACAATTACAACATTAAAACCTAACATACATGTTTGAGGTCAAATTGATTATGTGGTGTATGAAAGGTTGCATTACTAGTATTTGCAATATTTAAACCCTGACCATTATTGACTACGGCATGTTTTTGACCTGTGTATGGTTGTGAAAGAATGGATTGCTTAAGATTGCCCGTAATATGTTTATTAGCTCCACTATCGGCAAACCATGTCTCGGTTTCATGTTTAGAGTTGGTGTGAGCCACCATTGTAGCTAGTTGACTAGGAGGATGTCATTCCTGGTATGCATAGTCCATATGATGAAAATAGTCAATGGCTTGGTGATTGGATTTACTACAGATCTAGCAATGAGAACGAAGAGAGGTGGTATTTGGTAATTGTTTGGAAGTATTGTAGGGATGGTGAGCAAGGACATGATTAGGTTGTGGTTTCAAAGGAGGGATGAAGTTGTGGTAGATTCAGAAATGATGGTTTGTTTGTCTTCTGGGGATATTTTCACTACACCAAAAAAGCCTTTTACAACATCTAAAAAGGATAAATGTTGCTAAAATGGTCTTTTGGCAACATTTTAGTAAGTGAATATTGCCATTGGTTAATATAAATGAGTTTTGGCTATGTTTTTAAGAAAAATGTTGCGATAGACCCCCTTTTCCAACGTTATTAAGTATTGCAGAATGTTTTACTTTTTGGTTCGCAACGTTTGATAAGCGTTGCAAAAAGTTTCAATAGCTTAACTTTTTGCAACGTTTGTTAAACGTTGCGAAAGTTCAGTTTTCGCAACGTTTGTCAAACGTTGCGAAAGATTTTACTTTTCCCAACATTTTTCAAATGTTGTTAAAATTCTCGAATTAATCCAAACCCTACCCATATTCACGCCTCCCTCCCTCCATTCATTCCTTTCCAACCCGAGAAAAAAATGAAAATGGCTTCTTCTCTCTTAAACCCGCACAATTCGGAACCCGCACAATTTCCTCTCTCACCATCATTCCACCCCCGTGGACTTGGCCTTGGACTTTGCATTCGCGTTCAATGATGTCAACTTTTCAGATCGAATTCTCTGGATCAAGATGCTACCTGACTCACCCTATTCAAAGCTCGACCCGGATGTCAGCCTCTTCGATTGGGTACAAAACTGCAAGCGCCGACGAAATGAACTTCTTAATACAGCTAATGGTACAAAATTTTATTTACGTTGTTATATGTATAGTTTAATTTCCACCCCCGTGGACTTGGCCTTGGACTTTGCATTCGCGTTCAATGATGTCAACTTTTCATATCGAATTCTCTGGATCGAGATGCTACCTAACTCGCCATGTTCAAAGCCTGACCTGAATGCCAGCCTCTCCGATTGGCCACGAAACCGCAAGTGCCAGCGGAATTAACATCTTAATACAGCTAATGGTACAAAATTTTATTTACATTGTTATATGTATAGTTTAATTATTTTTGCGTTTAACTCTTTTAGCGAGGGAGATTTTGATGGTGTTCAATTTTGGTTGTGAATCTTTGGAAATGGTGCTGGGGGTCCTTAGTGTTTATAGGTTTTGGGGGGTTTTTGTTTTAAGGTCGTGGATTGGGAGTTTTCTAAATTTCTTCATAGAAAAGATGTTTTGGGAATCAGTGATTCATTATATATAATTGTATTTGTTCTTCTTGTAAATTTAGAGAAAATAATTTGTATATAAAGTGTATCTATATGTTCAATTTTATCGATTTTCTTCGTGGGTTTTAGTATTCTTCTGATAATATGGAAAAGAGGGCAGTTCTTGATGTGTCTTGTTTGATTTTTTTGAGGGTAGTGGTGATTGACGGTGTTGATGATGCCACTGTGGGCTCGTTCATGGAGGATAAGGATGATGCAGAATCATGCAGTTATGGATCNTGGAAAAGAGGGCAGTTCTTGATGTGTCTTGTTTGATTTTTTTGAGGGTAGTGGTGATTGACGGTGTTGATGATGCCACTGTGGGCTCGTTCATGGAGGATAAGGATGATGCAGAATCATGCAGTTATGGATCGTTTGATTGGAAATGCATTAAGGAAATCTCAGTCATATGTAAGTTTGATTTTGAGTTTGTTGCATTTTCATCTCTCTCAACCGATATTGTTTTCCTCCTTTCACTACTAGTCATTAAATTCATCACATTTGCTTAGCTTACTGGCTTACTTCTATCACAGAGATCTCAGCTGGAATGGGCTCTATGGATCTATACCAGTGAATAAGCTTTCAGACAATATGACAACTATGTAGGAAACGTCACTTGCTAGATTAATCATTTTTCTGGGCTCTGCTTCCATCTAGCATATATTCTTCTATATACAAGCTACTTTCAACTTTTTATTCTAGTAGATTGTGTACATGCTTGATGGTCTGCGAAACTTATTATTGTCCTTAAATGTCTTGTACAGTGATCTGTCAAATAACCATCCCAATGGATCCATTCCTAAAAGTTTTTCACAACTTCCAAAACTCCAGAATCTGTGAGAATTTAAATATCATGCAATTATTATAGCTACGGCACATTTGTAAGTTTAGTATGATATTTCATTAACTATGAAACTTTTTATGCTCAATAAGATGATTCGTGCTGTAGATTACCAGAGAATAACCTTCTAAGTAGTTCTATCTCAACCGACATTTGGCGCAACAAGTCCTTCTCTGCTAAAGCCATACTTACAATGTAAGAACTAAAACTACACAATTAGGATCGAGTCTCACATAAAATGAATTACAGTGGATTGATTTTTTTTGCTTGAAAGATGATGAAGACACTACGCCAAAAATGAGCATTGGCAATACATAAAAGGCAATTGCCATCCTTAATCTTCAATTTTTACATGTTTGACTGTAGAAGCTACAAATTCTTAAAGCTTTTTCAACTTTTATACCCGTTATTGATAAAAAAATAAATAAATAAATAATAAAAAAAAACAGATGTTAATTATGGATTTCATTTTACATTTTGCTCCTACTTCAAACAAATTCTAGATTTTCCCTAGTTTTGGCTGAACTTTGAATTGTCATAGGAACTCGGTGAAATGAACTTTGGACTGGAAAATGTTCGAATCTACTATTCACCATTTTCAAGAACCAGTCATACTGCAACAATGGTGCCACATCTGTGCTAAATATTTCACTTGAAGGTTCACAGTGCAAGGTAAGCTATTCTATCTAATTGATTTCTGTATACTAGAGATAGTTTAGATACAAGCCTTTCAAAACATAGTTGTAGAAAAGATCTTTCTTTACTAGATACTCACATTTTAGGCAGTATCACCACATTCTTAGAACATGCGCAAATGCATCCCGGTCTTTATTTGAGCAATTAGTTTCTTCCAATGATTAAAAATAAAATAATAAGAAATATGAGTAAAAACTATCATGGCATGCCAAAAGTGGAGTGGATATTGGAACTGTTAGCTGTTAGGTAAACTGAGACTTCTTTTCTTGCAATTTAGCTAATTCATCTAAATTCTATGTATAGATTTGTTTGATTGCAACTTAAAGTCAAAGAAGATGCTTACCCAATTTTTGAGATATCATATTCCATTATGTTATACACCGCAAGTGTACTGATCGCGTTCAAGTAATAAAGTAGACCGTTTGAGTCCGGATTGTCGATCACTCGAGTAATCTTTACTTTTAATTACACAGTTTTAATCAATTTAATTTTAAAAATAAAAAAGCACACAATAAAATTTGATTTTGAAAATTAATAAAAATTAACTGAAAATCTACAAAATAAGAAAACATGAACACTTGGAAATTTTGGAGGGAAAACGTGGTTGAGATTCATGGTTTCGATTAACCATCACCTAATTAATTTCTCCACAAGCCTCGAGCGAAATTAACCCTAATTGATTGGTTTAACCTACTATATTTCTATGTCGATTAAAATCAAATAATCGCATTAAATATTTGGGAAAATAACTCAATAGGTCATCTAGGGTTTGGGATATATCTCTATCCCCTACACAAACCTAGAATATTTACTATTTGGTTTAAAATGTACAAATCTTCTCTCGAACGATGCACAAGTCACTAAACTTAATCGTTTAATGGCCAAATAAATGAAAAGTATTCAACACAATAATAAATACATAATAAATACACATGAAAATAAGCATTCTAACATTAAAAGGCAAACATTAAAATTAATTAAAGCTGGGTTAAATTTTAACCATAAATCCCAACACAAATAATTTGGCTCATTTTATACATGTGATAACAAAGAAGAATATTCATACAATATATCACCAATAGAAGAAAATAATGAAATTACAAGATTGTAGATAAAACCCTTGTTTGGCTAGATTTGTGAAGATAATGGCTAACTCTTGGTTTCCCCAAAATTTCTTCAACTTCTTGATTGATTCTCCTTTGTGTGCTCTATAATTTGCTCCAAAATATCAAAAAAATTCCAAGGAAAAAGAAGAGAAAAATAAAATAAAAATAGCAAAAAGCCACCGCCGCCTAGCTCCTTGATTTCACACGTTAAAACCTATAAAACAATTCAAGATTTGCAATATAAGTCCCCAGAACTAAATAAAATAATTAAAACACCCCCAAGATTTTAAAAGTGGCGCCTAGGCTCCAAGTCTCTGTCCAAAACCATACATTGGTTTTATTTTGCAGCCAAGTTCCTTAGATAATTGCATGCTAAGTTCATCAACTTTGATCTTGTACAATTTGGTCCTCAAATTTTGACTTTCATTTCAATCAAGACATTCATATATGGCAAACCAGGGTCCTTAGACTTTTGATTTGTTCACTTTGGTCCCCCAAATTTACAATTTGCCTTTTGCTTTGTTCTATTTCTTTAGGTGATTTTTACCTACAAAAGCAATAATTATATAATTGTCAGTAGAAATTCGCTCATTTTGATCAATAATAAGTATATTTATATATTAAATAATTGTGGAAAAATATAGTTATCACATTCCAAAAAGAGAAAAGATCAAAAACTCTCTTCTTTCATAATCAGAAATTCTAGTTTTGTGTTCTTAAGTTTTAAAAGAATTACACTAATGCTTAAGTTTTTTTTTTTTTCAAGGCTTGATAAATCCTTCAATCCATTTGCCAAGAGTCCCTTTTAACATCTAATTCAATTCGAGAAGGGGCAAATATCACTCGAGGACAATGATTACGCGTTTGAGCTTCCAACTTTTATTTTGATTTTTCTTGATTATATATATATTTTTTCTCCAGCCCCTTTTGTGGAAGCATTAATTACAACAATATCAAACGATATTTCTGTAATGGAGAATGAAGTCACCTTGGCTACGTTCAAGTTGATGAATCAAGACCTTGTTCATTTGGACTGTTTTGATGGAACAAATTTTACAAGTTGGCAAGACAAGTTGAAGTTTCTCCTAACGATGTTGAAGATCTTCTACATTCTTGATTCAAAATTGGCACCACTTCCAGATCCAATGGATGAATATATCGAAGCTGTAAGAATGGAGAGACAAAAGAGTCAAGAGGGTGAACTCACATGCACTGGTCATATTCTCAACGCCTTATCCGACCGATTGTATGATCTCAACACCAATACATCATCGGCAAGAGAAATATGGAATGCTTTGGAAAACAAGTATAAAGCCAAAGAAGAAGATACAAAGAAATTCTTAATATCAAGGTATTTTGATTTTAACTTCCTTGATAACATTCGCCTCCTTCCCTAAGTACATGAGTTACAAGTTCTTGTCAGCAATTGAATGCGGTTAAAATTGAAATTCCAGAATCTTTCCAAGTGGAAGCAATTATTGCAAAACTCCCATAGACTTGGAAAGGATATCGAAAGAAAATAATGCAGAGTTCTGAAGATTATTCTTTAGAACAAATGAAAAAAAATCTTCGAATTGAAGAAGAACCAAGAGCAAGAGATAAGAATAACAATTCTTATGAAGGCAATTCAAAAGCTAATGTCATAGAGAAGACCGAACCTTCAAATAAATCCAACAAGAGAAAACCTTCTAAAAACTTTAACAAGTTTAAGAAGAAGTCTAATGGAGGTTCCTTTGTATGTGGGAAACCTAGACATTATGCAAAGGAATGTCGACACCGAAAGAAAAACAACTCTGAAGGAAAAGTGAGCTCCATCAAGAAGACAATATTATGGTCACCATAAGTAAGATAAATGCAATCAAGGGAAAAGTTACTGGTTGGTAATATGGTACATGTTCAAATTTACATGTATCATATAATAAGTCTTTATTCAAGACTTACTATGAAGTGGATGGAGATCAAGAGATTCAAATGGGTAACGAAGGCCGCTCCAAAGTAATTGGAAAAAGAAATGTAGAAATCATCTTCACTTCCGGTAAAATCGTTATTTTAACAAATGTACTACATGTTCTTGAAATTAACAGGAACTTGGTTAGTTGTAATCTCTTAGGTAAATCGGGCATAAAAAGTGTTTATGAGTCCAATAAACTTGTAATATCCCTAAATGAAAAATTTGTTGGAAAATGTTATTCTAGTGAAGGAATGATTAAATTTTGTACCGTTGACAAGTTAAATAATAATAAAGTTGAGTTTTCTTATTTGATTGATTCAATTATTTTATGGCATGCTATATTAGGTCACATAGATAAGAGTACTGTGAAAAGAATACTTAAATGTAACTTAATATCACATAATGAAAATGTCTCTAAAATGACTAAAAAGCCTTATATCAAAGTGTAAATAGGACTTTTAATATTTTAAAATGTTAATTCATGACATATGTGATTAAATGGTATGTTAACTAGAGGTGGGAATAGGTATTTTATTACATTTATAAATGATTACTTTAGATATTCTTATGTCTATTTAATAAAACATGAACACGAAGCTTTTGATTTGTTTAAAGTATATAAAAATGAAGTAGAAAATCACTCAAGTAAGAAAATAAAAACTCTAAGAAGTGATAGAGGAGGTGTGTATTTTTCTAGTGATTTTAATTCATTTTGTGAACAACAAGGTATAGTTCATCAATGTTCTACACCTAGGACACCTGAACAATACATATGTTTATTTAATTAAGCATAAACATGAAACCTTTGATATGTTTAAAACATATAAAAATGAAGTAGAAAATCACTTAAGTAAGAGAATAAAAACTCTAAGAAGTGATAGAGGAGGTGAATATTCATCTAGTGGTTTTAAATTGTATTGTGAACAACAAGGCATAATTCATCAATGTTCTGCACCTTGGACACCCGAACAAAATGGTTTAGCTAAAAGGAAAAATAGAAGTTTAGCTGAAATGATAAATTATATGTTAACTTATACTAAGTTTTTGTTTAATTTATGTGATGAAGCATTCTTGAGTGCATGTAGGATATTAAATAGAATTCCTTCGAAACATACAAAGGTTTCTCCTTATAAATTGTGGAAATGAAGAAAACCCAACGTTGGATACTTCAAAGTGTGAAGGTGTTGTACATATTATAAGAATAGGAACCCTAATAAAATCAAGTTGGGTCCAATAGGCATTAAATGTGCCTTTGTTGGTTATGCTAGTAATAGCAAATCATATAAATTGTTAAATTTAGAGAACAGTGTAATAGTTGAATCAAGTGATGTCAAGTTCTTTGAGAATTCACTATCCTTGGGTAATGAATTAAGGGAAACCTACAATGAGATCTCTAGCTTAGGTGGAACACAAGTTGACATATTTTCTAAGGATGTTTATGAATCTTATGAACCACGAAGAAGTAAAAGAACTCGAATTGAGAAATATTTAGGCCCGGATGAAATTGACTCTCAACTTATTTCAATTTACCTAGTAGAAGGAAATAAGAAGAATGTTGTAAGAACGATTCCTTTCATTCTATAAGTGTAGATCGATTCTAAAAAATATAGAGAAGCTATGGCTTCTCGTGATAGTATTTTTTGGAAAGATGCAATTAAAGATGAAATAGATTCAATTATGTCTAATAATACATAGGAACTTGTTGATTTACCATACAGATCCAAACATACTGGATGTAAATGGGTGTTTATGAGAAAATACAATGTTTACGATACTCTTAATACCTTTAAAACTAGATTAATAGTTAAAGGGTATCGACAAAAGGAAGGAATAGATTTTGTTGATACATATGCACCGATAGCAAGAATAACTTCAATTAGGATTTTATTCGTATTAGCTTTGATACATGACTTGCATGTTCATCAAATGGATGTCAAGACGCCATTCTTGAATGGGGATCTCGATGAAGAGGTCTATATGGAACAACCCGAAGGGTTCGTTTTACCTGGAAATGAAC
>CAIGRQ010255483.1:0-23561 GCA_903798375.1 Fraxinus sp. D2006-0159 | reverse complement strand
CTTTAAGCACTGTAAACGACTTAGCCAACTTGAAACAAAACGAAATGTAATGAACCAGCTTTAATGCACACAATCCTGAAAACATCTTAGGAAACAAAATAACCTATCATATATGTACAACTTAGTCCAATATCCATATAGCATGTGGGCAAAAATCATATCAATAATGGTTCCACTGCAATCCCAGTTCAGACAGATAACTGTCTGAACTTCCATCCCCAAAACTTGGGGAGCAATTGCTTTCGTCCATTTTGGTAAGATGATAGAATAGAGCTTTGATCACCGTCTGATCAGAGTTTGATGATGATGAACACATTCCAAGATTATGATCTGCAGGCAACCCTCCAAATGTGGGCATGAATTCGTTGGATGATTCTGTGAATTGTGAGAAATTATTGTTCGAGGTGGAGAAGCAGGGCACTTGCTCTTGATTATACTCATCTGTTGTGGCCTGATTTGGGTCAAAGATGAGACAGGGTTTCATTACTGGAGGAAGAGAGGAAGGAGAAGTGGTGATTTCTTTTTCGTGGCTGCTTTCTGTTTCTTGTTTGGCTTCAACTTCTCCTTTTTTGTAGAACAATCTGCATAAAACCCAATCCTCCTGCATGCAAGTATAATTTTCCATCCAATTAATATTGACATACCAAGTGAAAAACCCTAAAGAGTGTCGAGGAGAGTCGACGAATGGTTACGAGTAATAAGCTGAATGAAGACGAAGTGTAGATATTTAGAGTCTGTTTGTTAGAGATTAAAATAGGATTAAAATTAAAAAATTAGTCGTTATTGTTAACTTTTATTAGACGAGTGAGACCCAATAACGATCATATTTTCAATTTTAATTGTTACCAAACAGACTCTTAACCTTTCATTGTATTGTACTCCGTCTCTTGACGAGGTGAGTTCTAAGTTTATTTAATTGATTGTATTAATTAAAGTTGATGAATTGTACAGTTGAAAATATTAATAAAAGTTATGAATATCTGGTTAAAATTAATTTTTGACTTTAACTTAAAATTTTATTAACTATTTTAGTTAAATTAAACAGGGACCAAGTGTTGTTTTCTTGACGTAAGAAGATTCTATTTTGGTTTTAGGATATGGTGCCAGCTAAACTCCAAGGAAGAAGAAAGGACAACATAGATTATTTAAGTCAAAAATAAATAAATAAATAAAAATCAAAGAATTTGAAAAAAGACAAAATCCCAGAAAAGACAAAAAAAAATAAATTTGACAAGTTGCATATGTAATGAATATAATTAATCAAGTTGTTTGTCATTAACGAAGAGCAACTAAAAATAAGATAGCCATAATTAAGTCTCCGTTTGGTGTAACTCAAAAAAGTTCATAAAAATAAGTCAAAAGTAAACAACTAATTTAAACCACATATTTTATGAGATCAAATATTTTTAACAACTGTTCAACCACGTAATTCATTAACTCTTATCAAAATTTACTAAAATCCGATTTTCAACTAAGCCAAACATGGACTAAAAATCTAATTAAATGATAGAGCGAGTAACTTGATTACCTTGACAGATGATGGTTTAGGGGAGCCAGAGGGTCCTTCAAGGCGAAATTCATGCATGACCCAATCAGTTTTTCTTCCTTTAGGAGCCCTGCCCTGGTAAAATACCAATGTTTTTCTCATTCCCATTAGGGTTCCCTTACGAAGAATCGGCCTATCTTTTCCAGTGGCCTTCCAATAACCCGTTAGCGTCGCTCGATTTGTTCTTAGTCCTGTTGCATATTTACGATCGCGTTGGCTGTAAAAATACCACTCCTTACCTCCTACACATGCTGATTCTGCATCCATCAAAATCGTCATATTTATCATTTTACTGAACTATTAAATCAATATTGTTCGTAAATTCGTAATACATAACGTCGTTCATTAGAACAAGATTGACGTCATGAGTTCGACTTGTAGACAAAAAACACGTGGGCGCGAACCCCATATTGATAGATAATCTTAACTCCAATAATTGTGCAGGGGCCAAGTGTCTAAATCTTCTATTCATAAATAAAGCAAGAATTATTCACGAAGAATAAGGAGAAATTTGCAAGGTTCGTGTCCACTAGATTGACTTGCAAAGTGTACACGCGTGTGGTTGAGATTAGGCTGCACATGTAGATGACTTGACTTGAAATTCGCTTTGTTATCTTGAAATTACTGTCACCATCTCTTGGTTAGGATAATTGCCAAGAGTGTCAATTTCTACAAAAAGGTGTTTGAACGAGAAATTTGAAATATCCACTATTCATACAATTGTACTGAAATTTAGGACATGTTTGGCGTGATTTTTAAAAAGTTTTAAACTGTTTTTTAAGATTGAGAAGTTAATTTTATACATAATTTAAGAAATTATCTGACAAAACATCGTCTAACTGAAAAACTTTTAGAGGAAGACAGTCGCTCTTTTTCAGATGCAAAAATCCCGTCAAACGGATCTTTAATTTTTCATTCAAAGTTTAACGCGGGCATAATCTTGATAAAGAATCGGTGAACCATGTATGTGTTTCAAGTCTTTTACGTGCTCTTTCGATAATGTGTAAATTTTTACAAAGCATATGAAGACAATATTCTTTTTGTATGCCTATGGTAGAATCTATCTTGTGGTGAACAAAATATATTGGCAAAAGGACCATTAAAATTATAATTTATTTTTTTCTGTTTTCTTATCAATTACACATATTTGAATAAAATAATATTATATATAATCGCAAAAAAAAAAAATTCCTTTTTAATTACACGTTTTTCAAAAAATACTATTTCGACCATTAAAATTTCAAATAATGTAGTGCTAAAAGTCTTCCACATGCAAAAAATCAATGTATCTGTCTTTGAAATTCATAATTCTTTACTTATAATTTAATTATTATGATTAATTTACTAACACATAAGAAATATAAACATTAAAATGAACTCGAAAGCATATTGATGAATTATAGGATTGAAAAATTGATAAAAGTTGTGGATTTCATTAAATGCGGGTTAAAAATGGATTTATGGAAAAACGAGTTATAAAAAATGAGTGTCAAACAGATGCTATAAGAAAATCCGAGGACTCACTGGGAACGTCCCAAGGCTCGCACTTATTGAGGTCAACTTCAATTAACAGAGGGTAGTTCTGGTGGCCACAGCCGATTATCCATTTCATCAAGTAATCACATATCAATTCTTCATCTCTTGGCTGAAACCTAAACCCCGGCGGCAGCTTTGCCTCTATCATGCTCAAACTACTCATTATCCGGCACGGTGGCGATGGCGGAGGTGATACAGAAAGAAGAGAGAAGGGAGCGAAAGAGAGAGAGAGAGAGAGTATGACTTTCAAATGCTTAACAACAAGGCAAATGGTAGTTCGCATATATATACAAATAAAAAACCGTAAAAAACCGGATATTTATTAACCAAAACTATACTTGGTTTACAATTTTTATTGGTTAGTCAAAGAAATGGAATTACGTGTCAGAAAGAAGTGTTCGTGTGGTTTGAAATTTGCTACTTGTAGGATGACGTAGCTTCATATTGGACCTCACTTGCTGACGTGGCTTCCTTGTAGCTTCTCCCCATTTGACATGGATAGTAACAATATTTTTAGAGTTTGTTCAACAGAGTATAGTAGATAAATTATTCCAAATTGTAGGTTGTAGTTGATCGCGATAGAATCTCATCCATCTAGATGTCATCGCACGTTGAAAAACGTCATTAGGATGCAAAAGTCTCGAAAAAAATTTTGATCCCTTTCCCAAGGGCAAGAGAAGTAGTTGTGATTATTCAAAGTAAACGAGGATGGAAGCTTTTTGGCTCGTGAGATTCCATTTCGGGTAGTTTTTACCTTGTGAGAATAGCATGTGTACGGCTCAAAAATAGAAAGATTCTTGTAACGATTGATTGCACTCCGACAATCAAGTCTACAGCTAGAACGAGATAGAATGTGTAAGAGAGATGGGTGAGAGTGGATTTGACTAAGGTTTAGATTAAGGGATAAAACTACTTGTACATAATTTGCTACCTAATTGTTTACATAATGGACAAATGGCGCCCCCTATCGGTGGGGCCCGCGTCAATTGACATCATCAATGCTCAATCAACTAATGTAAGATTTTTTTATCACGTGCATGTCACGTAATTATATATATAACATCGTACATGTCACGTTAATACATACCTAAATTGCAGCGGACTCAATCGATGGCTAGAAAATAACGTTTTGAAAATCGATTCGATTTTTGATTCGATAAAGATAAAGGATTAATTATTTTTAGCTTTTTCAGCTTTTACCGAATAATTTTTGAATTATTTCCGATTTTTCTTGTTAAACCAACTTATTGAGGTCGATTTTCAAATTGCCGCCACTGACACTGGGATGACGCTCCATTGAAGGATGACCCTTTGGACGAACTTGATTTTGTCAATTTATAATTGGAATTTGAAATTGGAGTTTTCTCAACTTGCTCCTTGAATTTAGCCTAATTTGTGGTTTAACCACTTGACCCAAATAATCGACGATTCAAAATAAGCCAATGTCTGCATCGAAAACGCATCGTTTGTCACGTTACCACTATAAACCCCAGTCAACAGTATCTTTGTCGGGAAGAGAATTTCTATTACTATTTTTCGATATGTTTAAAGTAGTATAATTTGATACACATATCTTTTCGCTTCTAGAACAAAAAATACCGCCGTAAGGTGAGTTTGGACGGAGATCTTAAGCCACACAAAAACTTGATTTGAGTTGTGATGTATTTTAATACATTGAATATTATTCAATGGACCCATTATCACTGAAACCAATGATGATTGTTGGTGACCAACCATAAACATAACTACGGACCTACTTTCCCGATTGACTGAAAAATACATAAACATGAGATACCACAAATCTTGTATGAAGAGTGGCCCATATGCCTAGTTGATCATATCGCCACAAGACTGTCGTTGCCATTAAATATCATCGGTGTCGAATTGAAAAGGTATTCACTAATAATCTCCTTCAACAACCAATCGAGAGAAGACGGATGTAACCTCTGACATCAGTACCCCGCCTCCCATCAATCAGAAGGGAGGCAACAGGAAATCATTGTCTACTTTATATGCTACGTCTTAAGTGAAATGATAGGTCCACTCAAATATCTTCCAACATGGAAGAAAACACTTCTAGCATTGTAAATTGACGGGACATAGTGCGGCAAGCTCCTATTGAAGGCTTATAAATGGGATAATGGTCCCCTACAAAATGTCGATGTGAATAATATCATTTATTTGATTTACACTTCTCTTTAAAATGAACCATTATTGTACGCTCAATTGTGATAAACTTGTACAAAATAATATTAAATAATAAAAAATTACAATCTCAAATAAATTTTATACTAGAAGAAGATGGAATGAGAATCGTCTAATCTTGTACATATAACGTAACAACCACTTGATTTTGAATATAGTCTTATCCAATAGACTTGGGGAAACAAGTTGACAATTGGAAACCCAATTAAATTTTTTTCATTTGTTTAGAAAAATGTTTATATATATGCACGAAAGATGAAATTAAAGATAAAAACTTTTCTATGCAAATGATCGAAAAATATTGATTTTGCCAATACGTAATCTCTTAGGAGGAGCAATAAAGACTATTAAAAATATGAGGAAAAGATACGTACGAAAACTATTTTTTCATCCTAATAGTTTCCTTTTAGGTACTTTCAAAATAGTTGAAGTATTTAAGAACCAAGTTGGCAAGTCCCTTTAGATTTACACAAAGAGGATTAATTAATGATTATAAATATTAAATTCTTGAACTTCGAATATCGATAAATGATGTTGACACAGACCAATTAATAAAGATTTTGGACTATTCCTCTTAACAATGTTGACCTTTTAAGATGGAACCCCACAAATCTTAACATGGTATCAGAGCTCATTATACTCCAACGAGCGATTCGATTCCTTTAAAACTCTAAAATGAACGCGTGAATTTCAAGATTGGTCTGCTCAAATGAGCCACCATCTTGCGGGGGCGTGTTAAGGGATATATATCCCACATCGATAAATGATGTTGACACAGACCAATTAATAAAGATCTTGGGCTACTCCTTCTCCAACGAGCGATTCGATTCCTTTAAGACTCTAAAATGAACACGTGAATTTCAAGATTGGTCTGCTCAAATGATCCACCATCTTCCAGGGACGTGTTAAGAGATATATATCCCATATCGATAAATAAAGTTGACACAGACCAATTAATATATATATCACTTGGACAGTCGCACTAGACTATACATAAAGTAGCTCTAATGAAGTGTGATGATGACTTGCACTCCAATGCTTAAGTTAGACGATAAAGTATATTAGGTGTGGGAAAGATAGAATGGACGGAAATATGAGTGCTTGGTTTCTATGGTACAAACTAAAAAGAACTAAAGTTGAAATTAACTTTGAATGACACTAAACTAAATATTAGTACTAGTCAAGAGTGATGAGCTGCAGCTCACTGCATGTTTGACACAACTGTTTCAACGGCTCACTAGTCAAGTTGGATTGTGTTGATTCATAACCACAATAGGTTAATGGTTTGCAGACTCGAAAAATAGGTTGAAAAGTTATTATGCTAGACATTGTCGATGCAGAATTGTTACCTCAATTACTTAGTGCAGTATACTTTATATAACTTGATGGAGACGAGACTTGTAGCAGCTACCTTTTGCCTTAGATATATATTACAGTGGAATAATAGCTATTTCAAGTGAGAAGTCTAAAGGTATGGTCCAATCAGCTCGAAAGAAGCACGTGGAAGAGGCGATACGAAAAGGTGCTACGTTTGCATAAATTTTTGTTTAGTAAGCTACTACGTGGTTTACCTCGTAGACAGATGCATAACACGGCCCATAATATTTTCATACTTCTATCACACATTTTCCAATAAAAAATAAAAAATATCATTTTTGCTTTCAAAAAGCTATCCAAACAAGCTCTCATTATTAACTTGATAAGAATTCAGGCACTCACATCTAACACAGCACTGAAAATGAAACATGTAAATGCCATTCAGTTTTGTTTTGACCATTAGAAGAGATATTGTCCAAGTACTTTGAATGGATACAACCATCTCTTTACTATGATGGCAACATTTCATGTTGTCCTCTTTTCTACAATCACATTCTCTCAAAATTCCTATCAATCTTACCTTACAATTACCAAATGTCCTAAATTTGACACAATTTTAGACTTTAGTCCTACACGAAACTTACGTTATTCTTACCCGAATTTCGGACCAAAAATAATTTTTGAAGTTTAGCTTCGTTTTTGGAACTTAAAAATAAACTATCGATTTTTCTACAATGTATTTTTCTATTATGATTTCAGTGTTTTTTGTTATCTTTGTTGGTCAAATTTTTGTACTCGAATTCAATTAAGTAAATTTATTTCTAGTTATCTAAGGAATCTTGGAGACCCATTAAAATAAGAAAGACGTGAAATTTCAGAAAACAAATTCCTATTGGAAAAGTGAATAATAGCATGGAAAAATTCACACTAACTTGTTAGTTTAGAATCTAATTTGATATTTTCCTTGAAAGATATTGGAAAGGTTAGAATTCAAAAAGAATAATAATTATTATTAATAATAAAGAAAAGAGAAAAGTAAGTGAATTTACAATGTCAAGTTGCAATTTTGTCAACTTTATAACAGTTGATTAAAGTAAAGGTCCCAAGTACCAAATTTTTGAATATCAAAGAATATGACAAGAATTTTTGAATGGGTCAAAATTGTTAGGTAACATAATGAATACACTACAATCTTTATAATTCAGCATTCTAACGAGTAGAGATGTCAAAATGCTCGAATTATCCGGGCCAAAGTCTACTCCAAGGGGTGTCCTACAACTTGTTTGGATAAACTTATAAGATGGCCGAATTAGCTTATAAGCTCAAATGCCTCCCTCCCACACATTTTGCTTAATGAAAATTACAACCAATCATACCTTTTAAGATCCAATTTCAAAAATCAGATATGAAGTTTATTTATATAAAAATCAAATATTAATTCAATAATAATAATAATATAAAATTAAATTAATTTACATACCAAACCTACCTACCTCCAAATTCAATCATAAACCTTAATTACTTCTCACTATCGTTTCTCTCTCTATATCTCTATGTTCCATCTCTTTTCCCTCATATCGACCGTCGTCGTTGGATACAACCTCTGAGTGCCGTTGTGGAGCTATGCACTTCGTTGTGGAACAACTCCGCAAGCCGCTCTGTCATCTCCATCTCCCATCTTTCTTTTCATCGCTGCTCTCCTTTCTTTCTCTTAGTTGCACGAAACACCGCCACTATCCCGCTGCTAAGGATAGAGAAGCCACACCACTGTGTGGTGTTGATCTGAACGCCAACCGGTGTTCACAGTGTCGATTGCTCAGCCTTGCCTTTTTGTTTTTGCTTTCTATTTCATATTGTGAGGTAGTATGGCGACGATGTGGCGATGAGGTGGTGGTGTTGTGATTGATGCGACGATGATGGCGGTGATGATCGTTATTGTTGATATAGGCAGTGGTGGTTGTGCCCCGCGGCAGGTTTGGGAATTTTTTTGGTGGCAGTTGTGATTGTGGAGTGATAGGCTGGTGGTGGTGGTGGTGGTTGGTTGGTTGCAGTGTTTGTTGTTGGGTGGTAGTGGTGGTGATGGTGGTTTCGGCAACGATATGGCTAGTGGTAGTGGTGAGGTGGTGGTCACAAGTGGTGGTGGTGGTGACAAATGATTTGATTGTTTGTGACCAATAAATTGGTTAATGTGTGATCAACAAACAACATGTAACCAATGAAATAGATAAATTGTGACTAATAAACAATGTGTGACCTAAAATTTTGTTAATTTGTGACCAATAACTTAATACTTTATGATCGAAAATTAATTTTTGACTAATTAATTAGATATTTTGTGATTACAAAATAAGTTATGACTTGTAAAATTTGTGATTTATGACCAATTAATAATATGTGACTTATTAATTTGATAAATTGGTAACAAATGAATAAAATGTGAAGTGTATATATATATATATATATATATATATATATATAATTTGTGACCACTTAATTTATAATTTGTGACCAAGTTATATAGAATTATGACTTTAATATATTTAATTAATAAAATATATGTTTAATTAATTAGTTTATAAATAATTTTTTTTAAAAAAAAAATCTAATTTTTGAAGTTTTAAAATGTATCATACTTATACATGAATTTTTCTTTTTTGCTTATACTGACTTATATTTTGGCCCAAATCGAAATAAGACTCAAGCTTGGCCCATATAAATTATCTAATAATAACTTATAAGAAGAGTTGATCGAGTGAATTACAATTTACCCTCCAATTTATCAACATTCCCTCAGTTAAGGAAAAACCATTACAATTGAAGCTCAAAATTTCTCTTTTACTACAGAATTCGACAACAATGGCGTGAGTTTCTGCTACAATTTGAAAATCGATCGGCAATGTGGTTTCTTGAAAAACGTGATTTTCTGTCATGAAAAAATTCCTATAAAACTAAGTAAATGCTTTTATTCTCAAGTAAAACATTATGATGATAATTCTGTAATTTGGCAACAGTCGAAAGCTATAACTATAGACAGGCCATTCAAAAATATGTGCTTATTGTACTTATTGAAAGTTTTTGAAGTTAACAATACCTAGAGAGCGAGGGAGGGATGAATATGTAATAATGAGAAATTAAAATAACTTATGAATTAATTAGCAACAAGTCACTACGTTAATTATTATTCTAGATGGTTAAACATGTAAATCCAGTTTTCCTATGTTTAAATACCGCAAATATAGTAAGCAATAAAGAAACACGAGAATGATCACAGAGAAATTTAACTGGGTAAAAATTCCAGGCACTTTGCCGTTAACAATCTACTATAAACGATTTTTTAACTTACAATCTACCAGACTAGACGACGACATGTACTATCTAATCTCCTGACTGCAATTCCTACAGTCTCCTGGATTCTGTGCTCCCACAACAATTCCCAACTGCAATTTCCAAAGTTCTCCTGGATTCTGCTATCCTGCAACAACTCATATCTTTGTGGAATTGTCTATCTCTTATGGATGCACGAAGAACACCGCGTTTTTCACCAACTGGAACTCCAGTCACCTTCCATTGATCCTTAGCAACTCTGACAGATATGGAGGAAGCAGCAATTTGGTATTTGGATTGTGATACTGATGTTTTTCACCGCCCAGAAAATATCACAATGTGAATAATGAAGGTTGAAAGTTTCAAGAGATGAAGAGAATATGAAAGCAATATGTTTGCTCAATGTTCAACTTTAAAAAAATCGTTCTATGGCGTTCAAGTATTTATAGGTAGGTTATTAAACGAATGGGCCGGGAAAAAAACATTTAGAAAATGAATTAAAAATTTTCCGGACAACACTGTCGCTCGAGCGAGTGCTGACAGTTGAGCGACAGGTTGTCGCTCAAGCGAAGGAGTAGCAACAGTCTAATGATGAGGTTTCTGTTTTTGAAGCTCGAGTCAAACCCTGTCGACAGTCTAGCAAAAATTCGCTTCATTTTTTCCTTCTTTTCCCATTCTCGGACCCTAGACCTAAAAATCATACTTTTGACAATTTGCACATAACTCCTTAACCTTTTTACAACACATCAAATTTAGTCATTTTGTTCACAAAATAGACAATAACATAACATTAAATACATAACACTTATGAACCATTTAGGAATGACAAAAATCTTGGTCACTCGAGACTAGTGGCTCTCGATTGGAAAGCAACGGGAGCTCCTCGTAATATAATGTTGAGGTCACAATTAATTACACAAAGGTGAGTAGACGATGGAAGCCATTTAGATGCCTATTCATCGGAGGTCACTAAATGAGGCAATGAGGGTGGGAAGGCTTATTAACTCCCCGCATACCCTCTAAACATTAGACGTTCTCTATTTTAGATTGTCTATTCAAGTTTAAAAAATTATATATTCTAACTTTTTAGAATAGACTATTCTTATTTATAATTATGATATTTAATAAACTACATATTTCATTAAGTTAATTAAATTGTATGTAAATCGATTGTCAATTGACACATAAAAAATATATTAAATAAAAAAGAGGAGAAATCAAAAAATATATCTTGAAAAACAAAACAAATAGTCAAAACAAAGAGGTTTGTTATCGTATAAAAAAAGTTTACCGATCTTTTTTATACATAGATAATCTCCTGTGGATAGCCTAACGTCTCTTGACAGAAGTCGTTCAGGGAAATTTTCACTGTAGAAACAGTTGGATTTTATTTATTTGCCAACGTTAAATGAAAAATTGACAAATGTCTCCCGAACAAAATCTTGTCAAACTTCGTTGTGCAGATAGCATTACTCTTGTAAGTTGTAACCTCTGCTGAATTCATCTCTGGCATTCCCCATTTGCTACGGCAATATCGTGCATTTGCCGTTCTTTATGATTTGATTGTGCTGGAATAATTCAAAGACAGATAAAACATATATCGACAGCCCTAACGGGCCTAACCACACCCCTGCTCTCCTTTCATACGTGTGACGATAAGATCACTGGCTAATTGGGAATCTCATCAGAGTATTGACAGTTCACGAGCACGTTCTCTTACGATTAGCAATGCCAATGCCAATGTTCAGATCCCCACATTTTTCTATTCTTTATCATAAAGTTTACTGATTTTCCATTCCAGTGCAGATGGATAGCTGGAGACAATCCACTGAACAAGCCCAATAAAGTAATGCTCTCTTTGACAACCATCATGTGCTAACGGATACTGCCTAATTTTGTACTTCACGTTAATCACAAGTGTTAATATTCTGAATAAATGTGCAGATAACATAAAGTATTACAAACTTTTTGATTCAATTATCCAAGCAGGACAATAGGATTGAAACCAAGAAAGATATGGTCAAATGACTCCCATCATTCAAAACTATAAGCACAGATATTAGAGAGCACAAATGTAGAGATGATGGAAATTGATTAATTCTAATCCCACGGTCAAGATTAGGAGTTTTAACTTTTAAGGGAGCAGGGATCGAGACCCACAAAAACCCTTTTCAAGTAGTTTGATTTTTGAATGATAATTACGTGACATTAAATGATAAGATTCATTTAAATACATAATTACAAGACTAATTTAAGTAAATATATGAAAATGTAGTCATCTAACTTATGCTATGAATGTGTGGTCCAACGTGGAATAAGAAATGGCAGCAGGCACCAGCTAGGCCTGTTTATTAGAAGTGAATAAAGGACATTATGCTGGGCCACCGACAACTGAACTCCATAACAAACAACTCTATTGATAGAGATTTACCTTTCTTTCCCTATCTAACACATGGAGCTGCAGCATGATTTTAAGGGGAGAGTGAGGGAGGGGCAGCGGGTTGGGTTGGGTTGGGGGTGGGGTGGAGTGGAGTGGGGGTATAGCAACTAACAATTATCTACTACTTTTTTCACAGTTAGATAATTGAATAAAACTAGATGAATATTTTGACTTGACAAGGAGTTTGACATTTTGACCAGTGATGGAATTGATGTATTTAAAATTAAAATGTTGTAAATTGTTGTCAAGAATGACAAACGTAGTGTAACCCATAATGTAGTGTAACCCATAATGTACTTGAAGCTTAATCGTAAATAATTTGAATCCAACTTTGCATTGGAATTGAGTCCTCAAAAAAATGTATGAATAAATAATTAAGATTAGCTCTTTAAAATAAGAGCCCTACTATTAGGTCAGGCTTCCTCTCCAATAGGGGGGACACCACATTGGCGTCCTATCCTTGGGCCTGGCTTGCCTGGCCAAGGAGGGGTTTCCTAAAAATAATTGATTATTGACTCTCCACATGTGCATTTCAGGATATAAATTTATTTCACACAAGAAAATAATCATTAGCCTTTTTAAAAGGAACATATGGTATTCTACAAATTGAAAAAATAATAATAATGGTTTTCACCCACTAAATACATGTTAACCTTACCAAATATTTACATGAAAAATATAACAGAATTTTCAGAATTTGCGAGTGGATTACAATAAGGGCCCGAAACAATTATTATTTGAACTTTCAAGTTTTCTCTGAGAAAATAAAAATGAACAATGAACACAATCGTGCAAGATATTAATACAACCATAATACTAGTCCCTGATTGGTTCTGCTAGAGAAATTAATGGCGGCATCCAATACCAAATCTAAGAAATAAAGAGAAGAGAAAGTAACCAGACTTGATAATTAAATCTAGTGATCGATAAAGGTGGGTCTCCATCCATACGGTTTTCTATCGATTGGGCCTGCTTGGCAAGGTTTTTAGTTGAGTTTTCCGAAAAAGTTATCTTAAGTTAAAGAAGGTAAGGAGCTGTTCTTTTTATATTTTAAGTTTTGAATTTATTTTGAGTTTTGTATTTTAAGTGTCCATTTTGATATTGTTGAAAATGTGTTCTTTTCGACATTTTGAAAACACCCAAAACGCGTTTTGAAAATTCTGAGTTTTCTTTGTAAATTTTTAACTTGTTTTCAAAAACGCATTTCAAAAATAGGAAAGAGAACGCGTTTTTACTGTTTTGAAAAATCGAAAACGGAAAACGACTTGAAAATAGTAAAGAGTACGAGCCCCAACTTTCTCTAACGGAGTACTTCCAAAAAATTGCTTAAATATATTTAAAGTAATTTTTATTTTCAAAAAAACAATTTTAAAATTTTAAAAGTTCCTACCGAAAAGGTTGTATTTCGTCAAAGCAAACAATACACCTAGAATATTACTGAAGTAAAAATTTTAAAAGTTCTTACCAAAAAGGCTCTATATCAATTCATGAAAGCAAATAATACACCTAGAATATACTAGTGATAACAATTTATGGGTCACAGTATAATGAATGAGAAAATAGCCAAGTAATGGCAAATAATGCAAGAAAAAATTAAATGCCAATGAGAAAGAAGTTGGAAACAGATCAGACTGACATAATAAACAGATTATCAAGAAAGATGGCAGCCTTAGAATAATAGAAAATATTGTCGCCATTTCCTAATTTTTACAATAATAGGAAGAAAAAAAAAACTCAATAATTGAAAAACTAAACACATCACTGAATGCAAACAGGTAATAGTACGCCAGTGCATCTAATGTTGCATTACTTAGGAAATGCTGAATGTTTAATTCAATGAACCGCATCGGTGGCGCGTGGACTACACCGGGGGCAAATGACTGGATGGTCACATGCACAACTCTCAGCCCACTAAAATCATCATGATGGAAAAGAGGAAGAGACTTTTTGAAAAGCAGAGGCAGCGGAAATTTCATCGCTTTCATATAAGCATAACAATACAATGAAAAAGGGGAACGAACTTCTTAATGACCCATTACAATGGAGAAAATCTAGCATTATTTTTTGGAACAAATCAAAGAAAAACAAAGAGATTCCCACTCCCTCATTTATGTACATAAAACAGTCTAAAAATTTCCCAGGAAAAACAGCTAAAGGAGTAAAGGACCTCCTTAATCACTGTCAAAAACTCGAGCATCAACATTAATTAAAAGAAAAAAGAGGGGAAAAAAACAGAACGCTAGAAATCCAGGTTAGAAGGTAAAAAAAAGTGAAGTGTTACCGCAAAACATGCTTTCCATCTCTCAAGTTCAATCCGTGCGGTTCTTTGCTACGACTTTGTTGTCGCCGCCGCCGCCACTATCTTTCTTCTGTTGCGAAGAAAATAAACCAAAAACACCATATTTCGACGAGCCTCGAAGGGAACAAACCGGAACATTCAGAACCGGAGTAATACGGACATGAGCTGAATAAGACCTCTCCATTCCTCGATGTTTGTATCTGGGGCCACCATTAAAACTGCTTGGACTACTGGAACTTCTCTCCAAGCTATTAAACACGACTTTACCAGAAGAATTCATGCGAGGACTATCCGCTGAAACTCCACACGCTTGTGCAGTAGGCTCCGGTGCTCTGTGCATTGGGCTACGCACCACTCGAGTTGCCGTATTAGGGTTCTCTGAAGATAATGCCCTAGGTCTAACGACTCGAACTCTGGAATTAGTGTTTGCCTTCCGGTGAGAGCTACGGGAGAGAGTACTCGGTTCATCGGAATCGAGAGAGAGCCTTGGGAGATCATCGTGCTCGTGACCTGATGAAGAAGACGAAAGTGAAAGCCGAGAGGAAATTGAGGCCGGCTCATTGTCCATATCCTTCAATAATGGGAGGCTTAAAGATGAATCAATGGATGCATTTACTGATGATTTTGAACTGCGGTTGAGAAAGTGCTTCAAGCTTCTGGCCGCATTTTTACTATTGTTGTGATTGAATGCTGATGCCGCCTTTTGATCTTCTGGCTTTGCATTGCTGTTTTGGTAGAGTTTTTTCAGGCCTAGAAGATCTTTCCAGCGGCTCGAACACCTGGGAGCTTTGGGGGAAAATAAGTAAGGATCTGTAAGAGAAATCTCATTTCTAATGCGTAGTTTTGGCGTGTCCGGCGATCTGACCTCAGATATCGTCGGCACTGACCTCATTGATTTTTGAATGGAAGATAGCTGTAATGGCCTGAGCTTCCCATCGGAGAACAACTCGTCAGCGGGGAGCATTGTGACCGGATCTTCTAGCCGGAACTCAAAATCCGCAAAAGCCTCGCCAGATACTTCTGGATCTGATTTTTCCGACTTCTCCAAAACTGCATTATCCGATGGAGCTTCAGTTTTAGCTGAAGCCTTAACTATGGCAGCATTTGACGCCTCCTCATCGGCTAACTCACATTTGAACGAGATCCTCGGACTGTGCCACCCGTACGACGGATACTTGGAAGGAGAACAGTCCAGAAAATTCTCCGACGACATTCCGATGTTATTCACGCATGCTGAGGCCATGTCCGGCAATCATGCAACTCTATATATTACCAACACAAATAAAATCACCAGCATTATTAAAAAAGCTCACAAAAAACAGAAGAAAAATTATTCAATCACCTGCAACACTCCAATGGAGAATTTCCTGTTTCTCCGGTACTTAACGGGAGTGATACCGAAATGGAGCTGAATTATGTAGTTAGTTAGGGTTTGGATGCAGAATGTGAACAAGTGTTGTTTTGTGTCGTATGCACTGGCTTTAAATGGGGGTAATATAAATAGCAGAAGACTTCTGGTGACGTGGCTTGAAAACGGGTCAATGTTGGAACTCAATGAGAATTTGAAAGGGGCCCATTTCGTCAAAATATTAGGTGACGTGGCTTGAAGCGCGGGAATAGGCTATTTTTTGGGAGATGTCATTGATTTGAGGTGAATTATTTAAGCAATCATCCTACTTGTACCAAATTCGTTGACAAGAAGTTTGACATAATGCCACATGCCCGCCGCAGGAGCCTCCCAATAGGGGGCCGCCATGTGACATTATGTCAACAAAGTTGTCAACGAATTCGGTACAAGTAGATTAATTCTTATTTAAGCAATCACTTTTTTTTTTAACTAATTCGGTAAAAAAAAAAATCATTGAGCAATGGATTCTAAAAAAGGAAATGGTTTTCATTCAAAAATAAATTTCCATTCAATTCAAAATTCAAATATCTAATCTTCCTGATTTAGAGTCTATTTGGAAGAATGTGTGATCAAAAAGTAGAAAAAAAATTTGGTATACGTGTAGAATATTTTATTGTGTTAATGTGTGATTGAAAATAATCTTATAACAAACCATAAAATAAATTAATGGATGTCAAACAAACACTTAAGAGAATTGGCTTCTTTTTCAATTCATCTTATACGTATTAAGCTTATGTGTGAGAAGAATAGGGTGGGAGTAGAATCGGGACGTGGATTATCCTTTCCATCTTCCGTGCCAGAAAGAAATCTTATGAACGAAAGGTGGAACACGACAACACGAGAGGGGATTAAACATTCTCTTTACTTATTTATTTAGCTTAAAATATGATTTAAATTATAAAAAAAAAAAGGGATTCGGAGAGGGATAATGTTTGTAACATTCCAAATTTTTTTCATGTTAATCTTTAAATGTTGGGAAAAGCTATTTGTACAAAATGCGGTCAGGCACCCCCTCTCCCCCCCAATAGGGGGCGACACGTGCCATTTTGTCATCCTTTTTGTCAAATTTTTTGTACCCTTAGCATGGTTCTTAAATGTTATAAGGGTACATAACAATATGGGACTCCAACCTTAGAGCCTTGAGATGATGGGGTGTTTTGATTTCTTGCCATCAGGATTCCAAACATTTCAAATGTGTACGGCTGAGATCCTTTTCTGGTGAAAATCGTCGATTTGACCATTGTATAGTCAAATTGAGTAAAATGACTATTGTACCCTTATTTTCATTTAAAAAGATAAATCATAAAATAAAGATCGAATAAAAATTGAATACCAACCCCCCAACACCCGAAACCCATATAAATCCTTAAATTTCGTTGGCTTCATTTACAATTGAGACCCATAAAGAATAACCACCTTCAAGGCATTGGAGGATGATGTTTAAGTTAAAAAAAAATAAAAGAAGCCCCCACAAAAGATTCAAGAAGCCGTTTTAAAGGAGAGGGGAGGTGTTGGGGTGTTTCAAATTTTATTTTTATTTGTTTTTATGATTTTGTCTTGTTCTTCGTTGTTTTATTTTTAAATTTTTTAAATCAAATTAAAGATACGATGGTAAAATTTGATCTTTAACGATCAATTTAACGACTCTCGTCACAAAAGGACCTCAAGGACAGATGTTTTAAAGGTTGGGGATTAGATGTTTATCATAAGACTTTTCATCGTCGTAGGAGAAGTTCGTGAACGGTAAGTTGAGATTTTGCTCATTTGTACATATATTGACTAGGAATCTCCTATGGTAACCAAGTGATGCTATGATCGGTCTAACAAAAACTGGTATACTTATTATGTCGCCGACTTCTAGGCCTTTATGTGGATCCAACAGTCAAATTACGGTTATTGCGATTACACGAGCTCTAATATTATACGATGGTTGCAAATCAAATAAGAACACACACAAGAAACTCATGGGACTATTGTTCATTTTTGTCATGTGTTTACACTTTATGTATATTGATGGCGATTATCGAGGTCAGCGAGAGCTCTTGGATATATTGATGCGATTATCAAAATCAACAATTGTTTAATCTCCAATTGGGTTCTTGAACAATTTCTTGTTGGTTTTATGTTTGTTTACGAGCTCCTTTTTATATGCTCTAATTTAGTTTCAGTGTATGCTTGATTGATATTAACTCGCTTTGGTCATTGGGTGTAACGATATGGCAACCTAGCAAAGGATTTTAATATAGACCTTGTATGGTAAACAACTAAAATAGGTTAATAAATATTCGTAGTTCAACAAGAACATTTTTATGTATAGACAATGATAGCACATTGAAATCGTCTTGACTACATATCAACTTCACGCCCTCGTCAAGTAAGCGTAAAAAAGATGGTGATTACTTGAGGATTTGCGGCTTACACCTAAAATCTCCGTGTATAAACTATTTCTTTACAAGCTCAATCACAAAACCATCATATTTAGCCCCAGTTTGATATCGATTAAAATCTAAATTTTAATTTAAGTCAAAGTTAATAATTAATCTTAACCACATATTTTATGGATTCAAGGACTTTTCAATCATACATTTTATAAGCTTCTATCAAATTTACTAAAAAAAATTGATTTTAATCCTCACCAAATAGGACTTGTAGTATACAAAAACTTAGTCAAGCCAAGTCACTTTATATAAAAATGAATTACAAAAAATGATTGATCGCCACTTTTTTGAAGTTTTTACAGACAAATCGACAAAATTCACTAGTATTTTATTTTGCATAGTTGGCTTAAAGCATTTGCAAAATGTAAAGAGAAGTCAAATGAATAATCATTGCACGTTTTTTCTTCTTCCTATAGTTTCGAAAAATCTCAAGAAACGACAAATATGTACTATCATTTTCCCACGTGTACTTGGAAACACACTAGTGGCGTGTTTGTGATAAAAATGTATTTTAAAAAAAAAAAGTGGATTAAACAACGGTTAAGTCTTTCTTCGGTTCAGATGAAAATAAGATTTTAGTAAATTTTGATAAAACTTGATGCAATGTTTTATTAAAAAGTTGTGAATGCCAAAAAATATGTGATTAAAATTAATTATTGATTTTAATTTAAATTCTTATCTAGCTTTTTAGTTAAACCAAACATGGGCTAAGGAAATAATGGTGTTGGCATTAGGACGAAAAATAAGGACCAAGGTAATTAAGGATCATTATTTGGGCCGTGGTTCTGTGATTATTGGGCTTAAGGCTTTGGGTCCAATTTCTAAGGATTTAGCCCGTTGACGATGAGCGCGGGGGGCAGTAGAGAGAGAGAAGAAAAGAAAAACGGAACTGTGGCTGCTGGGATTCGAGCCCAGGTCTCCACGGCCACAACGTGGAATTCTTACCACTAAACTACAGCCACTTTGTTATTTTGGAGTTCGTGTTTTTTAATTTAATATAGTTATTTATTCATTCTTACAATTATTAAGATCGTTCCTTTCCACAAAACTTTGGTGATCCTACGAGCCCAAACCCATTTGAAGAAATTGAGAGTATAAAGTTTATTAAGCCCAACATCTTCACCTTGCAAAATCAATGTAAAAAAAGTTCATTTCAACTTTCATCTTTCCATTTAGGGATGACAACTGGACAAATTACAAATATGGGACGGGTTGATCATTTTCACCCTTATTCCGTCGGATATTTTTGTTATCTTACCCATCCACATACCCGGTTAAAGCGGGACAGACGTAGGATCGAGTTGGGGCAGATCCCCTGCCCCATTTATTTTTTATTTTTATTTACTTTATTTTTTGCTTTTATTTTATTTTTTGTTTTTAGTTAGTAAATATTTTTACCTTTTTTTTTAATTTGTTAAAAACAACTTATATTTTCTTTAATAATAATGATAAATATATTATTTTTGTTTGATGAAAAATTTAAATTTGAAATCAATTTTAAATGAGGTGGGTAGCAGGACGAGGAATATGCTTCATGTACCTGCCACATACCCATTTCGGGGTAATGTCCCCGCCCCATGCGGGGCGGGGCCCACCGATATCGGGTTGAACAAGTTTTTTTTATCATTCCTACTTCCATTATAATCAGGGATGTATATTATTTTTTTACTTATTAGTCCGACATATAGTTCGATCCTTGATCCGTCCCCGATTATAATGTTAAAGAACGCAAGTGTCGAAGAAGTTGGACAATTTACTCCTTCACTCTTGTTTATGTCTATGTTCCATTTTTATCTATTCATTTCATTAATCTGTGGCACTGATGGGCGCGACGCATTTATATTTGATATAACAGAAAATGTAAAATGTATATACTACAAAACATAAGGATGGAATACAATACATAAACACTGGCTGATGTCACACAAAGAAAACAAAAAACATATATATAGTAATATAGAGACTGAAATGCATGAAAATCCCAAAGCAACGAATCTCCGTTTACACCAACAAGAGGTCTGTCTATTCTAATCATGGCGAACACGGGAGGTATCGAGAAAATACTACTGACTGTTTACTTGGAAGGTGGTGGAGATATGACTGGGATGGTAGGAATCGAAGGGATCGTTGGGATGGAGGGGAATGAAGGCATTGGGGGCAATGCGACCTTGGGCATGCCGGGAATGGTTGGAATAGTAGGCTGCGTCGGGATGGTTGGAATGGAAGGCATTGGTGGCACGGCTGGTTTTGGGAGACTCGGTATGGTGGGAACTGGTGGCATTGGTGGCAAAGTGGGCTTTGGTAATGACGGAATAGTTGGCATTCCCGGTAGAGGAGGAGGCAATGATTGCAGTAGAGTACGTGCAGCCTCGCATTTTTGATAGCTGGCGACGGCTATAACTGCGAGGATGAAAATGCAAGTGTAAATGCTTCTAGCCATGATGGTTTGAAGATTAAAATCAAGGGATTTTTTTTTTTGGTTCTCCTTTCTCAGTTAGGAAAAGAGAAGTTTTGAATTTGATGATGGAAAACAAACTGCATTTGGAGTATTTATAGATGGACAGTAATCCCAGGGTGGTTGAAAATTGTGTTTGATATTGGTGAAAATAGGTTCAGTTTGGTTATGACTTTGATTTTTATTTTATTTGATTTTTGTTGTTGTTGTGACTTAAGATTGGTTGTTTGGAAATTCTGAAAACTATAAATAATGTTTGATGAATGGAGACTTTTAGTCCTTGAGGATTAAAATCAAATTTTTAGTTAATTATTTTAGAAGTTTATGAAATGTGTCGTTGATAAATTGCGGAACCTATAAAATATGTGGTTAAAATTAATTGTTGACTTTGACTTAAATTTTTAATTCTTACAACCACTAGCGAACGTAGAAAGTCTTATAATGCTAATATATAATATGTTTTATTAAGTTTATTAGTAAATTATCTTGTTTAGATAATAAGGGAACGCAAATTAACTTTAATCCGAGTCGTTCTTGGTAACAAACAATTTCACTTCTTTTACACTAAGATGCCTTTTATTTTAAGTTATTAAATCATTTCGTCAATTTTTATCAAAATTTACTAAAAATTCGATTTTAATCCCCACCGAATAAGATTTAATACGTTTACAATTTTGTATTATTGTTGTATTAGTTATGATATTCAAGTCATTTCATAGGAGAAAGGAGTTTAAACACTATTTCTTTGATGTCATAATGAAAAACTATGTTTTCTTTTTGAGTAATTAATAATCATAGTCAAATAACTATTTTCCAAATTTCATTTATAAAAATTTCTTAATGTATATGATCACAAAACACCATGATTAATAAACAAACATTACAACAATCAAAGCAAGTTATACTATGATTGTGTATGGAGTTCATTTTCAACCAATTTTAATTGTTTTTCAGACAGTTGGAAGATGAGGTAGCTGTATTTCTTTGACTTTCTATCTCTATGTGAGACCCTCTTGTTGGAAAGTAACAGTCAACAAAGAAATTTTCTTGAATTATAAAAGCTCTCTCAGACAGGAGCTATATATGTACTGGCTCATGTTACACACGAAACGAAACAACATATAAAATGACTCTAAACCTATATTAAATAAAAAAACAAACAAACAAAAAACAAAGAATTAAGTTTTAGATTCAGTCATCATGAGATCTCTCCAAATATCATGGCCCGTCGGGTGATTGCGAGAAAATACTACTAATAGTTTACTTGGAAGGTGAAGGAGACGAGAATGTAATGGCTGGAACAGAAGGGATCTTTGGAGCCGCGGGGAATGAAGGCATTGGGGACAATATGAATTTAGGCCTGTCGGGAAATGGTTGGAATAGTTGGCTGGGTTGGGATGGTAGGAATGGGAGGCATCGATGACACAACTGATTTTGGAAGAGTCGGGATGGTGGGAATTTACGGCAAACTTGACTTGGGCAAAGATGGAATTGTAGGCATCCTTGGGTAAAATTGGCTTGGGCAAAATCAATGAAATTCGTTATTGAAAAGTCATGGATCCAATGAAATGTGTTAATAAAATTAATTTTTGATTTCGACTTAAATTTGTAGTCTACATAAAATATAAGTGTATGATATAGGTGGAAGTAGGATCAGTCTGGTTATGACTTTGATTGGTTGTTTGAAAATTCTGAACATAGCTGCTGATATTTTTTTTTGTTAGGTAACCTTTTTTTTTCTTTTAAATCATTAATGAGTCATTTTATCAAAAAAGTGGCTGGTTCAAGCATTAGCTTATTTTTTACATGTAAAAAATTTCTATCGAAGGAATGTTACGTTGAAAATAAATTCGAATAAAAAATGAGTCTTAAATAATGGAATTCAAACAGGAATTAAGTATTTCACGTACACCACATCATAATTAATAAGATTTTGGGTACTTAAATATCTTATTTTTTTCTTGTTTATCCAAAATAACTTGTGAGGAAAGAGATGTTACTTCGACGAAAAAAAAAAATTGTCCGAATTTAACAAATGTCGATTTTAAAACCTAAAACAATTTTAAAATAAATTTTGTTGGGAAAATTGCAACCACGTTACCAAACTTTTCACTTTTTTGTAGACTTTGCTTAAACCTTTCATTTGTGCCACCCACGGTACCAAATATTTAAACAATTCGCACATGGAGTCCAAACTGACAGAAATCGTTAGTTGACCAATAATTAAATGTCTGACCAATTGTTAAAGGGTAAATATGTAATTTTATATTTTTCATATGAAAAAAATTAAAATTAAAGAATTAAGTTTAAAAAAAATAAAAGCTATTGTTCATCTTCATCCCCCATCCCCACCAATACTCCAATCTTCTTCATCTACACCCACTCACGAGATTAATTCGCTCAAGAACTTTTTTAGCTAAAATACTGTGCAGAAGCTTCCCGAGAAGAAAATTCCTTCAACGCCAGAAAATTGATATATATTGCGCAGAAGCTTCCAGGCATTGATCCTCGCTATTTTTCTCCTTCGAATCATTGATATAAGATTCAAGAAGAAGACTATACATCCAGGAACAGTGTTCTAAAATTCTTCAAA